>JAVJIF010017621.1:0-93689 GCA_038442645.1 Agave tequilana
AGTTAATTTTGTAGTCACTTTTTCACTTACGATTTATAAATTACGACAATCAAACATCGTAAAATACAATACACTTTTTCACTTACAATTTTAATCACTAACCAACACCGTAAAACTTACTTGTATGTAACTCATTTACAACTATAAAAGAGTTTGCGACTTACGATTTATGACAACCAAACATGCCCTAATTTCAGTAACATGAATTGAAACTATTAACATGACGTACTAATTCATCAATATGCAGTCTCATTTAGAACTAATCAAGATCTCATCCACATATACTAAGATATAACAGTAACCAGTCACTCAACTTCTGATCTCAATACAATCACTATAGACATTAAATATTAAATTCATTGTCAATGAATCAGAGAAAATAAGCCACAAGCTAAATTAACTAATAAGGTTCTCTCCTTTCTATCAGTCTACTCTAATCTCTATATCCAAGTCTCAATATAATGAAACAAAATATTCAGTTACAACTAATCAAATCCCTATTGATCAATTCGATCAAGATCATCAAACAACTCTCTGACTTCAACCAAGCTCACTCACAGATCCAAAAACCAATGCAACAAATCAACTAAATATATATACGATTCACTATTTCAAACTAATCCAATCTATACCCATTCCTGCATCCCACGTGAAACTCCACTCTAATACAATCCACTAATAGATCCAAGCATAAAAAGTCTAATATATTAATGGAGTAACATCCTATTTAATTATTCCTCAATATCCAATTGAATTTTGTCTGAATTTTACCAAATAAAGAAAGATCAAGTCCGATAAATAACTTTCATAAGAATTCACACATTTAACTACAATCATGAACTAACCAGCCTCAAGATCAAATCAGATTTCAACCTAAATTCATCACATCTAAATCCGAATCAAAGTGATGAACAATTAAATATGAACCAATGAAAAATGCTCACATCTCAGTGATAAGATCTAGAGTTCATATACATTTAACATAGTGTATATCTCATTCATTGTCTATGATATGTCTAACTCTTCCGTTACAATAATAATCGAATAAAGATTATCTATTGCATTCATCTAGATGAATAGGACTTAAAGATCAATAAAAACATTATTCCAAGGAGCTACAATTAAGTAATCCACCACATGATTTTCAAGATTTACATTTAATTATCTAGAACATGTAAAATAATTAAATATAGATGTACCAGAACATTACAAGGCAAATATCATACCAGTAATTAATTCGTAGAAGTCTACAATTTATAAATACTATTAAAAAATTAATTAATTAATTTAAATAGTGAATAATAAATAATTAATTGACACAATAAAATTTATTAAAAAAGCTAAAACTCTCACAATAAAGCGTAATTTATTTAAAAAAGTTAAAACACATTGGATATTACGCATATGCATAACTCTGGTCTCTCTGGATCCAACGCTCCAGAATTGCTCGAATGGGGCTTCGAACGGCTGAGGAATCCTCCGATAACTAAAACAAACACCAACGGGTATGCACTATTGTGGGTCAGGTTGCTTTAAGAAATGGATCAGATTGTAGTGTTATCGGGTCAAGTTGCTATTAGGGTTGGGTTGGCTTGTTTTAAGGAAATGCAGATGCGGGTTTGAGTTGTGGAAACGGGTTGGATTTGAATTACTTGAAGCGGGTTAGACTGAAGAGGGAAATGGGTCAGGTTGTGGAAAAACCCAAAGAGAGAGAGAAAGAAAAAAAGAAAGAGAGGTAGAGAGAGTACATAGGGAGGAGAGAGAGATGCAGAGAGATGGAGAGAAAAAAGGAAGAGAGACATACACAGTGAAAGAGAGAGAGCAGGGGAAGGGGAGAGAGACAGAGAAAGATAAAGAGGGGGGCGAGAGAGAGTGAGTGCATGGGTGAGAAAGGAGGAAGGGAGCAGGCATGGGTCTGCAGTCAAAGAGAGGGGGAGGATGAATGCAAGACGGTGAGGAGGCCGGCGACGGTTGTGTGGAGGCGATGGTGGCACACAGAATGGAGGAATAGGAGTTGAGGGTGGTGGTGCTTGGCAGTTGAGTCGAGGAGGGGAAGGAGGAGGCCGGGAGCTCGACTTGAGGTGGCGGCTGGCTCGTGTGCGCGACGTCGGGTGGATGATAGGAGAAGAGATGGCAATGGTGGTGGGTCTCAGCAGGGTCTCCGGCGGCGAGGCGACAAGCGGGAAGGAGAAGGGAGAGTGGCAGAGGAGTTGTTGACGGAGATGGGTGTGACAGCGGTGTTGCGAGCGACGCACGAGGGGAGGAGGAGGAGGTGGCACAGGTGCTGGTGAGGGAGCAGGGTGGTGGCTCGACAATGGTTGGGTCTCGTTGGCGGTTGACGAAGACTGGTTTGCAGCGGAGAGCACAGGTGGAAGGAGGAGAGGTTGGGCAGATGGAGGTGGCGAACGCAGAGGATGGTGGCACGCAGTTGCGGGAGGGGAAGATGCATGACGGTGGCTCGACGCAAGTGGGAAGAGGAGGCGGTGGCCGCAAGAGGCGCTGCAGGTGACAAGATGAGAGATAAAGAGAGAGAAAACGTGAGAGGAAGGGGGAGAGAGATGGCTGCAGGTGATGAGGGTTAGGGTTAGGTATAGGGAGAGAGAGATGAGAAGAAAGAGATGATATTTATAGAGATGGGCTTGTGGGTTGGGTTTTGAGCTTTACATTTTAGTTTTATTTTTTTCTTTTCTTTTGTTAAACTTGGGCCTCTTTTGTAAAACTTGGGCTTGTGCTGGGCTATAGGGCTGGATTAGTATGAAGAGAAAATAAGAGGAAAAAGAGAGATATTATTATTATCATATTAAGCAGTAGTATTACAAAATGGGGATATTACAATGTAATCACTTCTTTTTTGCTTGTATCCATGACAAAATGAGCATAATGGCAGAGAATTTACTACCTAAAGTTAAGGAACATCTACATGTGACGGTGATAAAATGGGTATAGAACATACCTAGATTGTGGTGATCAGCTAAGGTAAAATTCCTACTATCAACATAAACATGGTAATATGAAGAATGATATGATATATTCTGTTTTTCCCTATAACAGTGAATCTTAGACTGATTATTTGAATTGGCAAACTAACTCAGATCCCCTTGGTATCAACATAGTAGCTTTTTTTGCGTGAGTTTGCCAGGAGAAACTTAGTTAACACAATAACAAATAATTCTAACTCTGGAGCTTGACTTGTCAATTATATCATCGTCAGGATTTGACTCTATAACACAAATTGTGAAGTGTTAGTTTGGAGGTTGACTTTCACAGATATATATTGCTCAAAACCTCGCTTCAGAACACATTTAAACTAGTTCTTATATAGCAGAAAATTGCTTTCTAAATTCAGATGAAGACAGGTGGAATTATTTCTTGTCTTGTTTTATGATTTAGTCAATTGAATTTTCAACTCTTATCAGTACACCCTATTTATTTATTTTTCTATTAATTTAACAACTCATCATGCATAGTGTGATTTTTTGAATTGTTCTTCCACAAATTTATTTCGTAATGGAACGGCTTTGTTTCTTTGTTTCTTGTGTCTTCACTATGTTAACTGAAGCCCATTCAAGTTTCTACAATTACATTTTCATTGTAGAATATCTAAATAGGTCTGTTTATATAATAATAATCCATTATAAATAAATTTCTAATATTGGGTGCTTGTCAACCACAGGTCTTGACAGTATCTGCAGATAAAACTGCTAAAGTCTGGGATATCATGGAGGATGGAAACGGGAAATTGAATAGAACATTGGCTTCACCTGGGTCAGGTGGGGTAGAAGATATGCTAGTTGGCTGCCTGTGGCAGAATGACCAGCTTGTCATTGTCTCTCTTGGTGGAACAATAAGTGTTTTTTCAGCAAGCGAACCAGATAAACCACCAACGTCTTTTTCCGGGCACATGAAGGGCACTAATGCTTTGACTTGTTTTGTACAAAATGACAACAAAGTGATATTGACCAGCAGCTATGATGGCGTCATATCAAGATGGACACCAGGCATTGGGTACAGTGGTAAATTACAAAGGAAGGATACTGTTCAAATTAAATGCTTTGCTGCTGTTGAACAAGATGTTATAACATCTGGGTTTGACAACAAGGTGAGTAACTAGCTACTTATTGGTTATTCTGGCAAAATTGTTTTAATAGGTAAAGATTAGCATTCTGGAAACTTTGCAAGTGTCAATCTGTTGAATGAGTGTGATTTCATTTTCATGATGTCATCTCCCTTATCCTTGTAGATTATTACTGTATGGACTTTTTGTTGCACATATTTCACTTAATGTTTCCGAACTCCTGCAATTTAGAAGATTGTCTGTTGCCTGTTCAATTGATAACTCGTAAACTTTCATATATGATTAATAGCCTTCTAGAATGAGTGTGATTTCATTTTCATGATGTCATCTCCTTCATCCTTGTAGATTGTTACTGTATAGACTTTTTGCTGCACATATTTCACTTATATTTCCGAACTCATGCAATATGGAAGATTGCCTGTTGCCTGTTCAATTGATAACTCATAAACTTTCATATATGATTAATAGCCTTCTAGTTGATAACTTATTTTAAATTATCTTGCAGGGTACAACCTACAATAATTGTCAACAACAAGAAAACTTATCCTGACCATCCAGAATTAAATTGAGACATGGAACAAACCTCATGGCCTGGTAGAGACACCCGTTACCCTTTGCCTTTGTAAAAAAATAGTACAAAACTTGAGAGGTCCATATGTAGAATGCAGAACCTACTACCTATAAGTAAGATTGCTAATAATCTTTTAGTGGGGATGCTTGATTCCTTGTTTTTTGCAAATTGTCAAATTCAGTTTTAAAAAGTTCATTTTAAAGGAAAGTTGTTTCATAACAGATTTTCATTCATAGACATATATTACTTCAAGAGGAAGTGAAGAAACCTGTGGTGGTTGCTACATTTTGCTGAAGTCGTCCTAAATGGAGCAGAATGGAGAAAAAAGAATGTGGTAACTGACCGCACAGTATTGGGATAACTCATGTCGTTATTACATGTATACGCTGTTTGGCTACTCACAGATCTGTTCTTTAGGAAGCATTTTTCTTTTGATCTGTGAATTTTCATTTCTATGTGTTTAACTTGGATTGCATGAATTCAATGGCCCTCTTTATCTCAAAATATGTTTAATATGAAGTTCATTCCTTATCCTCTTAACTTGAATCCATAATTTTCAATTAACTGATTCACTGCTGGAGGGAACTCTCCATCCTGTTTGTCAAAGAAAAAAAGGTCTACTATAGAAGCAATATTCCTAATAAATATTTTAAAAATATTATCATGCATAAGCATAGACCAATTGTATATGTGTGAGGAACATAGGACATCAAAATCACACTAATCTATAATGTTTCTTTCTTCATTGGTTTCTTAGAAGTTTAAAACGTAAGCAGTGATCGTTTTTCCCCCTTAATAATCTACATTTTAAAATTTATTGTTTCATTATGTATGATTTGAATATGACTTTATTTTTTTTCTAGTAAATGTATGACTCAGTATGCCACTGTTCATTTTCAATATGCAGTCTGCACTCAATCTGTTTGTAAGGAGCTTCAATTTGCTATCATCTTTTTTTTCTTAGTTTGATCTTTGGTGGAGTAGACAGTTTGCTGGTATATCTGTTTTTGTTTAAAATGTTGATAGTATTTAGACATGATATAAGTGGCAGGAAACATGACAAATTGTGATTTATTGCCTTTCGCATGTTAATAGCAAGTTTTAAAAGGTTGTAATCCTTGTGAAGTTCTTGTCAATGATGATTTGAGAAGTTAACCCCACTATCTAGTGCTTTCAAACTTTTTAACTTTTATCAACTTTTTTCCGTGTATGCCTATGGACTAAGGTTGTTTACCTTGTGAAATTGTTATATTGATGGTTTTTGTACTCCAAAATTGGTGCTTTTTTTTTTTCATATGAAAAAGCTTTAGTTTATATGTCAAACCTTTTCATTTCCAACAGTTCTTTCTCAAAAGTTTTTACAAAACTACACAGGTTGTTTGGTTACAGGTTTTTCCTTAGCTACGGGACCAAATAACTCACGCTTTCTTTTAAGTAAACTAGTGCTTAAGTGATATCTCCCTTTTAATAAATTAGGTGTGCAGAGTTCCTTTAAATGGAGATCAGTGTGGAGATGCAGAATCTATTGATGTTGGCTCTCAGCCGAATGCTATACACTATGCTTTAGAATCTCCTGAACTTGCTTTAATATCAACTGATTCTGGGGTTGTCTTACTGCGTGGGACAAAAGTAGCATCAACTACCAATCTTGGGTTTACGGTGTCAGCATCTGCAATTTCACCTAATGGAAGTGAAGCCATTGTCGGAGGTCAAGATGGAAAACTCCACATATATTGCATTGAGGGAGACACATTGAAAGAAGAAGCAGTTCTTGAGAAGCACCGTGGTGCTATTACTGTTATATCTTACTCCCCAGATCTTTCTATGTTTGCTTCAGCTGATGCCAATAGAGAAGCTGTGGTGTGGGACCGTGCATCTCGAGAGGTATTATTAACTACCCAAGTTGTGATTGTTCTTTGGATGATAGTTTGCAATCATCCAATTTTGATTACGCTTAGGCTTTCCTATCTGCTTTCAGCTAATGATGTTTAGAGATCTCAAAAAGACACTGTTTCTATGCTCATTCATGTTGTACATTTACACATTTAGTGATTTTTTTCTGAATTTGCTTGTTTGTGTGAAAATCTTCTTCTATTTATTTCTTTTTTCTCCTGTCACTTGTTAAAGTATGAACAATCTGGTAAATAAAGTAAAAAAGTACTAAGACAGTTTATGTAACCAGTGTAATGCTCAACAGATAATCATTTTCCAATTTAGAGTTTTTTAACAGTTGATTTTCATATGATGTTAACTCTTTTGGCTAGCATTTCCTTTGGCTCAATGAAGTGATAGCAGATATCAGTGTCATAGATTTTAAAATATATGGGTTTCTTTGGAACAGGTGAAGCTGAAGAACATGTTGTATCACACTGCTCGCATCAACTGCCTGGCATGGTCACCTGATAATCGCATGGTTGCCACAGGCTCTCTTGACACTTGCGTGATTGTGTATGACGTGGACAAGCCTGCTAGCAACCGGATAACTATAAAAGGAGCTCACTTGGGTGGGGTTTCTGGCTTGGCTTTCTGCGATGAGAACAGCGTGGTGAGCACCGGGGAGGATGCATGCGTCCGTGTATGGAGACTGGCCCAGCAGTAGCATAGTGTGCTTCTTTGGAAAGTGATGGAGCTCTGATCCATCAAATCCATCAAATAAAGCGATTTGTGTTTTTTTGGTTAGATGCTGCCTGTTTTCTTTTGCCATGAGTGTTTGGGTATCTACATTGGTGAGGAGGGAAGGAAAGGTTGGTCAGGGCTCTCTATTTTTTAGACAGTTTCCCGGTTTTATTGTTTTTTTGTTTTGCCTTGTCTTTCGGATGAATTCCAAGCTTTGCTTTAAATGAGTTGTAATCTATTTGTCCGTGGGCTTTCCTCTGTAAGCATGTGAAATGTAAGGTTTGGAAGCATGAGAGTTACTTGTATGAGATGAGGTTTGAGGTATTTTTATGCTCGGACTCGAGCATGAATGGTTGGTAGTGCAGCTAGCAGGTTGTTTTGATTCTTTGCAACTGTTGCCTAATTGAAAGATTTTCGTTGTTGCTGTTTGTTTGAGTTGATTTTGTTACATAGAACCTTCTTGTTTCTACTAAAATAATTGGGATGTTGTATTATAATTTTTTTCATTTGATATTCTCTTGGAATAATGTGATTTTCACAATGTAACCCCATTTTTGTACTGGTGTGTTCAGAATCCACTAATCATTCCGACTGAGTCTTAATTTCTCTGAGCATGCCCTTGAACTTACTGGAGACCTGAGTAAAACCCTAACTGGAGAAGAATAAGGCCTTTGGTTTTTTTTTAATTATTATTGGAGTTATGTTCCTATTTATTTTTTGGTTTTAACTGGTCACTGCTCTCTTAAAGCTGAAAAATCATGCAGTCGCCTCATGCCGAGATTGCCATTTATTTGCATGCTGTGTGAGATTCATTGTTATGTTATCCTATGCAGAATGATTTTAGTATGGTTTCATAAAGTTTGGAGGCCAAACCACCAGAAGTCACTGAAATCAAGGTTTGTGAAATTCAAGTCTGAGTTCGGTTTCAAAAACTATTGCGTGTGGTTTTATTTTAACTTAAATGAAATGATGGTTTCAAAAACTATGGCGGCGTAGCAAAATGTCTCTTTTTTTATGTTTATTTATTTTTTGTTTATTATTTTTAATAATTTAATATATTTAAATCACCAAAAAGTTAGCTTTGTGGTTAACTTTTCACTTATGACTTACACATTATTAATCAAATACCGTAAAATACAGTATATTTTTTCACTTACAATTTACATTACTATTCAACACCGTAAAACTTACTTGTGTATGCTTATGACTTACAGATTCAAGGAAGTGAGTGGAGGTGAGAAAGTGAGAAGTAGGTTTTTTTTTTTCTTCCCCTTTTGAAAAACGAGAATTTGTGTGTATTTTTTTCGGTGTTTGGTTGGTAGCTAGGAAATAGAAATGAAAAAGTATATAGTGTTTCGGGTGTTTGGTTATAAAATTGATCATAAAGTTGACCTTTACATAGTATTAAAACTAGTATATCGCCGCTGTAAGCGGAAAATCAATCGATTGATCAGGAGGAAAAGGAGGGGGAGAGGAAGAAGGACGAGAGGGGAGCGCTCTCTCGCGGATGAAAACGGACGAACAGGCAGACGGACAGACGAACAAAGTTTCTATATGAGTGACCGGAGAAAACTCCTATTGGTTGGTTTTGATAAAAATTAATTATATAAAAAAATTGAACTGTAATTAGAATGTTAGTGAGATTTACATGACCACAAAACTAAATGTTTTAAGCTACAACTTATGACAAATGAGATTTATATGATCACAAAATTAACTGTAGCATCTTGAAAGAGAGAAAATACTTGTGTAAAAAGAAAAAAAGAAAAGAAAAAAGAGTTTTCTCATTTTATTTTTAATGTTTCGATCGACAACAAAAAAATGAGGAAAGATACTTCCACTTCCACTTCCATTGGAAGGAAGTGGGTGAAAGTAAAGAAATGATGAAGTATAATTGCTCACTTTTATATCTATCCAAACTCCGAAAAAGGAAAATGAGAAAACTTCATTTACGTTTCTTTTTCCTTTTTACACAATTACTTTTAGAGTGTTACAGTTAATTTTATGATCATATAAATCATTTGTAATAAGTTGCAGTTTAAAACAGTTAATTTTGTGATTATGTAAATCTCACTTGCATTCTAATTACAATTTAATTATAATTTTTCTTAATTAATTTTTATTTTAATATTATTATATGGTCAATTTTTCCACTTCACTTTCACATTACCATCCAAACACCAAAAAAGACATATAACATTTTTCAAATCACACTTCCAAACAACATCCAAACACCAAAAAAGACATATTACTATTTCCACGCTTCCACCCCTAATATAATTGTAAAAAAAACATTATCTCATAGGACTTACGATTTACAGCGTCCAAACAAGCCCTTCGTGTAATTCCTACCTCCACCAATTTCAATTTCTCATTCCTCTCGAAAGTTCCCACCTCTTCTTCTTCGTTTGTCTTTGCAGTAGGCACTGGCACGCAAGAGACAGCAGAAAGCAACGGCGATGGCCTCAGGCTTGAAATGGACGAAGATACCGCGCTGGAAATGGTGAAGAAGGGGTCCACTCTTCTCCTCCTCAACGTCCCCCCGCTCACTCTCCTCGGCATCGACACCCAGGTTCTCTTCCTCCTTTGTCCTTCTCATGCTCTTATTTTTTTTTTTCTCTTTTCAGAAAACCCTAACTCGATTGATCAAGATTTGGCAAAAACCCTGCTAACAAATAGAAACCCACTACTTCTTCAGTCATAAAGAGGAGAAAAAGAGGAAGAAAATTGAGTTTAATTTAAAATGACTTTGATGTGTTTGAATGAATGCCACTGTTAAGGGATTTTTCACTTGGTCTCAACTGTGCCCTTGGCATCATATGTTAACTGGTTTTTTTTTTTTCCTCTCTTGTCCAGGTGTTCTCTATTGGTCCCAATTTTAAGGGTATAAAGATGATCCCGCCCGGCCCGCATTTTGTCTACTACAGCACCTCGAACAAGTAAGGTTGATTGCTTTATGATTGGAGTTGCACGTATTGTTTCTGTCTAGATTCATTAGACAATAATAAATTGATACTAATTAGGTTTCAGTTGGTATGTGTTATTTAGGAAAACAAATATTGAGGGGATGGATTTTAGACTGTTACTGTTAATGAGCTTATGCATAGTGACGTCTAGTTTCAATGGATCATACAAATTGATACTAACTAGCTTACTTGGTTTATGGAAAGACCGTCTCTTATCCGCAACTTCCTTGACCAGGCATGCCCGTCATTAAAATCTTGTCAGATCTTCTATACAGCCTTCCCTATAAGGGGATGTGCTCCACGGACACTCTGACCTAGAGGAAGCGGTATTGGGGAGTTATTGTACTAGTGAATGGCAATAAAACCCTAAAACATTAGGAAAGATGAGAACAATTTTCTTTGAAAATTTAGTAGAATCAAAAAGTCGACTACAAATTATTCCAAGAAGACTTTATATTGACTCTTATGTATTATAGTTCTCAAATTACTCAAACAAAAAATACAACTCCTACAAAGGTTCAAACTCTAATGAAAAAGAAACTAAACTAAAATAAAATTACATTCTAGAAAAAGTTGCCAAATATGGCTCTGAATCTTACGGGCCTCCTAATACTTTCTAAACTAACTTGAATTGCCAAAAGTCTTGAACTTTGATCGGTGTAGTTGGTCAAAGGCTTCTTATAGCTTTTTTTGCTGATTCTAAATTTAATTATAGGTCATAATATCAATTCTAGGTTACAACATAAAAGTTATAGCTCTTGAAAGTTGACCTAAATTTCAGCTCCTTTTTCTAGGGCATTTGGACTTGTTCTGATGCAAACATTCCATAAACTTCTCTGAGATTTGTGCCTCATCAGTTTCCCCCTCTGTGGAGAAACTAGACCTCGACTTGAAATATTATTATTATTTTTGAACAAAGGCCGGCTACAAACCTTGAATCTGGAACATCCCACAACCCACTCCCACCTCTTTACAAGTGAGCCAGGCCTCACTAGCCTCAACTTAGAATATGGATACTAAGAAAAATATGGGTGGAACTTTCACAAATCAACCACATTGAAGTTGAGAGAGATATTCAAATCTCCTGGCAGACCAATGACAAGCATTATTGTTGATCTTCCGAATAATTCAACAAGACCTAACCTTCATCTTCAGCTTGCTGTACATGCCTCTGGGAAACACTCTTTTTTTAGATGTGGAAGATCTAGACTATAAAAATTAGGGAGTTAATGAGTCCTCTCTGTATTCTTATTTATAGGCTAATACAATTACAATTCAAAATATGAATAGGACTCCTAGTACATAAAGCAATATGACTCCTAATTAGGTAACTATAGGATTCCTAATACAATTCATATTTCCTAACACTCCCCCTCAAGCTGGAGCATATACATCATACATGTCCAGCTTGTCACAAGTAAAATTAACTCGTATCTTCTCAAGAGACTTTGCGAGTAGATCTGCTAACTGATAACCGGATGAAATATATCGAGCTTGAACAATTTTCTTCTATCTTCTGGCATACTAAATGACAATCTATTTCAACATGTTTTGTGCGATCGTGAAATACAAGATTTTTAGCTATGTAAAAAGCTATCTGATTATTACACTCTAGAGCAAAATCAAGTTAAGTCAACAAGTCTCTGATCCAAACCAATTAACAAGTAATATTCACCATCGCACAATACTTTGACCCCGTACTAGATTGTGACACGACTCTTTACTTCTTATTTTTTATACTACAAGATTTTCTTTAACAAAAACACAAGGTTGTGGTAGATTGTCTATCAATTGGTGGTCCTGCTCAATCAATATCTGAGAAACCAACAACTCTAGTTTGTCCATAATCCGAATATAGAAACCCTTTACCAGACACTTTCTTTAAGTATTTGAGACTTCGTACTACTACGTCCCAATGAGTTATTCTTGGTGCTGAGAGAAACTTATTTACAATACTCATAGAAAATGCAACATTAGGTCTAGTTATCATTAGGTTGTTCAACTTACCCACTAATCAATGATACCTATTAGGATCATCTAAGATCTTCCCATAATTTGATAGCAACTTAACATTAGCTTTCATAGTTGCATCAACAGCTCTACACCCCAACACACCTGCCTCAGAGAGCATATGAAGCACATACTACCTCTGTGAAAGTATAATTTCTCTCTTGGATCTAACTACTTTAATGCATAAAAAGTAATACAAAGATCCAAGGTCTTTTGTTCGAAAATGCTTCTGCAAGTAACAATTCAGATCTGCAATCCACTGCGCATTATCACCAGTGATAATGATATCATCCACATACACTACAAGAAGTAACCTCTTCTCTTGATGCTGTCGCCAAAAAGCAGATGATCATTTTGAGAACGAGAAAGACCAAAAGTCTTAACAACAGAGGCAAATCGTTCAAACCAAATTATAGGTGACTGCTTCAATCTATACAAACACTTCTTTTGCCTACATACCTTCCTTGACTCCCCCTGAGCAATAAAATCTGGTGGTTGTTCCATATAAACCTCTTCTCAAGAATCCCATTAAGAAAAGCATTCTTGACATCTAACTGATGGATGGACTACTGACAGGTGACAGCTAAAGAGATAAGAATTCACATATATGTCAGTTTTGCAATTGGCAAGGTGTTCTAATCTATGCCATACATTTGAGAATAATCTCTAGCAACTAGACAGTCCTTTAATCGAGTCAAGAACTCATCAGAGTTTAGTTTCACAGTATATACCCACTGACATCCAACTGCCTTCTTATTCGGTGAAAAAACAACAATATCTCAGATTTTATTCTGTCCTAGAGCCAATATTTCTTTCTTGATGGCATCCTTCCAACCTAGGATAGATGGGGCTTCTGGTACAGACTTGGGAATAAAATATAAGTCCAAAGAAGAAAAAAGGCGTGAAAGAAAAGAGACAAGTGTGAATAAGATACAAAACGAGAGATATGGTGATATATGCAAGTGCGTTTACCCTTACGAAGTGCAATAGGAAGATCATCATTAGAAACATTGTCAGAATCATTAGTAGTATCACTAGAGGGTAATGCAGATATATTCTCACCCGTTTGTGTTCCGAAAATTGGAATAACAGAAGATGTTGCACGTGTGCAGTAGAAATATGTCTTCTAGTTGATTCTCCAAATTAGTGCATGGGTTTTAGTTCTTCATGTGCATGTGATAATGTACCCAGATTTATTTCAACTCTACGACCGGCGGATTCTGAAGAAGGAAAGACATTGTCGCCCTCAGACTCTAAGGAAAAACTCACTGTCAAACCTAGATTTAGACAAAAAATGCGACATCAGCTAAAACAAGAAAATACCGACACTATTTCTAGAATACTTAAGAAAAATACATTTGAGAGCATGAGAATCTAATTTAGTTTTATGAGGATCATTGTTTTGGATAAACACACACCCACAAATCTTTAATGACACGAAAAGCAAATCATTTTGAGGACATAAAATCAAATACGCGATTTGATTTCGCAAAACAGAAGAAGAATTCGATTAATTAAATAACATGCTGTAAAACTGCATCACTCTAAAAATATTTAGGATAAAAATTGTCTGTTGAATAAGCAATGTGCGAGTAGTTTCAAGCAAATGACAAGTTTTTATGTTCTACGACACCATTTTGTTGAGAAGTGTATGCACATGAGGATTGATGAATAATGTCATGCTCAGTCATAAAATTTGTGAAAGATGAAATAAAATACTCTTTAGCATCATCAGATCTTAAGATTTTCACAGAAGTATTAAATTAAGTTCAATCTCATAACAAAAATTTTGAAATATAAAAAAGATCTCAGAATTAGATTTCATGATATAAAGCCAAGTAACAAATGAGTAATCATCCACAAAAATAATAAAATATTAAAAATCAAGTTTGAATTTTATTGAACATGGACCCCATTCGTCTGAATGAACCAAATCAAATGGGTGATTAGCTCGTTTATTGACTCTACTAGGATAACATAATCGATGGTGCTTTCCTAGCTGACAAGACTCACATTCTAAAGACTCAGCTTAATTAGACTCAGAAATCAAAAACCTTTAAAATCGATAAAGAGGAATGGCCTAACTGACAATGATAATCAAAAAGTGAAATAAAATTGGAGCACACCACTGATTTGGAGACCATGTCTAGGTAATACAACCCGTCTTTCTTGCTCGATGTCAATCACCTTTTTTGTTTTAAGTTCTTGAAATTCACAAAACATAGAATAGAATTTTACTGAATAATTTAATGCTATAGTAATCTTACTAACTGATAGTAAACTAAAAGAAAAGTGTGTAATATAAAGTAGAGATGATATAGATATAGAAGATGTAGCATTAGCAATTCCTATGCCTCAGACACAAGAAAAAGAACTATTAATGTAACAAAGGGGAAAGAGCACATAGAATCAAAAGAGGACATGATACTTTTGTTCCCAATCATGTGATTAGAAGCTTTTGAATCTATAATCCAAGTAGAAGAAGATGATGTAAGATGGAGTTATGTGTCTTCGCCAGAGTAGTTATGGGAGGAGAAGATAACATCTGAGCAATCTGAAACCGCTGAAATATTTGAAACTGTTGAAATTGCTGAGCAAGTTGTTCAGAAGATAATATTTGGATAGCCTGAAATTGCTGAATCATCTAAAATTGTTGAAACATCTAAAACTCTTGGTGTAGATACTTCGCTTTTATCATACTCTAGAACTCTATCGTTCTTCAGGATCTAAACATGCTAAAATATCCATGCAAACGGTCCTCCCTAGGATCTAAACATGCTAAAATATCCAAACAAACGATCATCCCTCGAGTTCTAAACACACAACAGATAACCTAAACAAATGATCCTCACTCGTGATTTAAAACTCATATAAAAAAAAACCAAAGTCTAAGTATTCAAAAAGAATTCATATTCCGAAAAGAGAATAACCTAACAAACACCAAATGATCCTCACTCGGGATTTAAAACTCATATAAAATCACCAAACTAAGTATTCAAAAAGAATTCATGTTCCGAAAAGAGAATAACCTAACAAACACCAAACATCCTTCTCTCCTTTTTATATTTTTTTACCCACATGAACTGTAATGTTTTTTAAATTTTTTTACAGATTTGAATTCAAATTAGATTTGAAAAAGAAGAAAAAGAAAAGAAAAGAAAAGATAAAAGAACAAGGAGAAGATGTCTTGGATCTTTTGATGGTAAGTGGAGATGATGACGATGAAAGTTGCGAAGAATCAAGAACCGCAAGGCTATGATATCATGAGAAGATTTAAACTATGAAAATTAGAGGGTTGATAAGTTCTCTCTCTATATTCTTATTTATAAGCAAATACAATTACAATTCAAAATATGAGTA
This sequence comes from Agave tequilana, assembly GCA_038442645.1. NCBI lineage: Eukaryota > Viridiplantae > Streptophyta > Magnoliopsida > Asparagales > Asparagaceae > Agave > Agave tequilana. Next base: position 15,599 of record JAVJIF010017621.1, read on the forward strand.
GGACTCCTAATACATAAAGCAACACTACTCTTAATTAGGTAACAATAGGACTCTAATTCAACTCATATTTCCTAACAAGGTGCATCACATCTAAATCACTTTCAACAAACACCTTCAAACAATGATGCTGATCAATTGCAGTCTTATTACTTTGCATTAGATTCTTGCAACTTCTGTTTGAACTCAACTGGACCTTCTCCATCTTTTCAGCCAAAATGTTATAGCTTGAGAGTGTTGGAAGCTTTAAGATTAAGAGTATGTTTCCGAGGTTGCTGGTACACAGGAGTCTTTCATGTGGATCAATTTACCATGTTGATTGAATGTATTGGAGCTAGAAAGTGGTCCTATTGCTTAGATGTAGCACCACACATAGATCTGATTATATTCTGTATTGCTTGATTTACTGACTTTGCGCGGCCATTCGTCTGTGGGTGAAAAGATGAAGTTTTTTCAACTTTGTAACGAATAACCCCCATAAAGTCCTCGAGAAGTGGCATAAGAGCTTGGTATTACGGTCACAAAGTTTTTGACACTCCATGCAAATGAACTACCACTCAGAAGAAAAGACTAGCAATGTGTGAAACATTGCCTGTCTTTATCTAAGAAATAAAACGTGTCATCTTTAAGAACAGGTTAACAACGAGAAATACAGAATCCACACCTTGTTGAGTCTGCAAAAGACCCAACCAAAAACCCATGGATATATTCTCTCAAGGACCATTAGGTATAGGCAAAAGGTGTGTAAAGGCTACTGTTCTGTGCATGCCTCTTAGCTGTCTCATAGATCATACACTTCTGAACGAACTTTTTGGCATCGCTCTGATGCTCCTCTACATGAGCAATTATCTTATCCCTGCCTAAATGTCCTCCAACGCCACCCTCTGAAATTCCGGAATTAACTTCTCCCTCAAAGAGGCTCTAGGAAATTAGGAATGCACAATCTACTATGCTAAAATGGATGGCTATTCTGAGTCATCATAGCCACTGAAAACTTCTTCACCAGGCAATCTGCCTAAACATCTTCAAAATTTCTCATAATTTCCTTATAGGTCTTTAACTACTCAAAGTCTCAAACCTCACAATACCTAAACACATAGTTACAAGAAGATGTGCTCTCCTACTTTATGCATCAACAAACCTTATTTAGTGTCATGACTATATATGTTTTCAAGTATTCAAACCCCACAATCTCTAAAAGCATAGCGACAAGATCTGCTTGCCTGGTGAATGCATCGATAACCTTATTCAGTTGTCCTAACTTGTGCTTGATGATATTAAGTAAACTGACTCAAATATGAAACTCAAAAATCATGCATCTGGCTCAACGCACGCTTATGGTTATTGATCCACCTTAATGCTCTATGATCCATGTGCTAAAGAAATTCTTTGAATCAGATAATGCTCCAAATGCTTGACAACTTGTCCAATGGCAAAGAACTCCAACTTATATGTAAATCACTTCTCGACTTTGCTCAACTCCTCACTAGAGAAGGTTTCAAGTCTCCTCTCTCGTGATTACACAGCTCATGGCAACTGTGGATGCATCAGAATAGTTAAAACCCTAAGAACACTGGAGCGACACGATTTTCTTTGGAATTTTGTTAGAATAAAAGAAATCTACAAATTTTTTTTTTTCCAAAAGGGATGACCTCATATATGCTCTCTCATAATATAAGTCCTAAAACTATTTAAACTTGTTAAGTTTGGTTATTAGCATTGAGTTATTGGGTTGTTACTCATATACCCACCTTGTCTTCTATATATACCTTGTATTTTCTCTTATGAAAATCAATCAATTCCTTTCTAGGGTTTTCTATTTCTCTACATGTGATGGTATCAGAGTAAGGTAAACCCTAACCCTAAAATCCACCACTTTCTTCTCAAAATTCTCTTTTTCTCCTCAAACATCACCCTCCCACCTCTCCATACATTGCTGCCCCTTAACACCTTCGCCACCTCCAAATCCTCCAGAAGAAACCGCACCTCCTCCAAGAAGCTCCAGAAGAAGATGCCTCCTCTACAGGGTCCCGCCCCTCCTCCCCTCTAAAACAGTGCCGACCCCTCCTGCAATCCTCCAAAAAGATGCTGCCCCTACCTCCACCATCTCAAGGAGGTGCCGTCCGCCTCTTGCCTTATCCAAAGGTCTTAAATGTGGCCATAACTACTCAAAAATTAGACTTTTACATCTGATCTGGCTATTTGGATGCTCTACAAGATTTCTCTGGTGAGATCTGATCTGTTTACTGCTCAAAAATCAGATTTTTTTCATTTGATCTGGCTATTTCAGGTTGAGAAATTATTTTCTTGAGGAAATTCTAGCTGTCTATGCCTCTATCTGATAACTAAGTTGCTTGTTTCTCTTACTTACTGGCTGTTTTCTGCTACTACTGTCTGATTTCTGGTGATATATCTACTGGCTATTATGTCTGAGACTGCAAGTTCCTCCTCCACTATGATTTCCTCTCCAATGGTTGAGACTCTATTTCCAAGACAATGTTGGGGACTACGGTAAAGTTAAATGGATCCAACTACTTGTTATGGGCGTAGACGTTCGGTATATTCATTGGCGATCAAAACAATTGGCTCACCTCCTTCAAGATCCACCTGTTACTATAGATTCCACTTATGTGACCTGGCTTACTGGAGATTATTTGTGATGGCATTGCTTCTCATCAGTTTAGAGAAGAAAATTAGTGGTAGTGTTATGTTCTTGACTGCCGCTAAGGAGATGTGGGATACACTAAAGGTGATGTATGGCAATGAGAAGAACCCCTCGAGGGTGTTTGAGATCTATGAGCGACTATTTGAGCTTAAACAGGGAGACAGACCTATGCCTGAGTTCTATGACAAATTCAAAGGTCTTATTGATGAGTTAAAGATGCATCAACTTGCTGTTACTGATGCGGCAACACTGAGGGGATATCATGAAGATCTAGCGGTATCAAAATTTCTATCTGGCTTGAGTCCTACATTACGATCCCAGATGTGGAGCCAGATACTGGGAGGAGATAGTATTCTCACACTGACAACTACCTTCTCGAGAGTTATGCGGGTCTCTACTGGATCCGATGTTTCATCTGCACCATCCATTGAGCGGTCTGTCAGATTTTCGGTCGTGTTAGAGATCGTGGTCGTGGCCGCGATTTTGGAGGACGAGGACGCGGATTCGTTAGAGGCGGACGTGGATCTTACGGAGGTGGACGAAGTGCCTCTGAGAGGCCCCCGGCGTTATAGGCATTGTGGACGTAACAATCACATCTCCGGAAAGGGCTAGAAGAAATTTGGACGTTCTGAGTGGGCACAACTATTTGATTATAGTTCTCCTGCCTGTGTGGTACACCTCAGAGTTCTTCATCTACTATTCCTGGCTCTTTCACGGTTGTACTGTTGCAGGAGGAGTATGATAGACTCCGATAGTTAGAGTTCTCTCAGAATGATCTTTCAGCGACTTATGCATCTGCTTCAGGTATGCACATCTAGACTGCCTCTCCTCAAAAGCCCTGGATGTTAGGCTCAGGAGCCTCATCTCATATGACAGGTATTAAATAAGAGTTTGTTTCATTAAATTTGTCACGTGTCCACCTCTCTGTTAAAATTGCTGATGGTACCCATTCACCTATATTAGAAAATGGATAGTTCAAGCTACTCTATCCTTGATTCTTACTAATGTCTTATATGTTCCACGATTCCCTGTTAGTCTCTTGTCTATCGATCAGTTTACTAAACATAATAACTGCAAAATAACCTTTTTTTCTTCATATTGTGTGTTTCAGGACTTGTCAATTGGGAAGAGGATTGGTTCGGGACATAAGCGAGGAAGCATATACTATTTGGAAGATCGAGTGACCCCTACTGTCTTGGTTGCAGCCAGTTTTACTTTGACACTGCCGCTTGGGTCATCCTTCGGTGTAAAATCTTCGGTCTGTTATTCCTGTTGAGTTCTCTATTTCTTCTTTAGGTTGCGAGCTTTGTGAGTTAGGTAAGCATCATCGTACTACTTTTTAGAGTCGAGTCAATAATCATAATAATTTTGCATTAGAGTTGGTCCATTCTGATATCTGGGATCCTAGTCGTGTACCCTCTATTAAGGGTTTTAGATATTTTTTGCTCTTTATTGATGACTCCTCTCGTATGACGTGGTTGTATCTCCTAAAAGAGAGGTCAGAAGTCTCCAGTGTTATTGAACTTTTCTTTAATGAAATAAAAATCACTTTTCTACTTCAATCCATGTGCTTCGCACTGACAATGCCTTGGAGTATGTTAAAAAAAGATGTATCTGTTTTTTGTTCCAAAAATGTGATTATTCATCAGATCTCTTGTTCTCATACATCCCAACAAAATGGAGTTGCTGAACGCAAACATAAACACATTTTGGATGTCGCTAGAATTATAATGATTTATATGAGTGTTCTGAAATATTTGGTCTGATGCTGTGTTAAGTGCTTGTCATCTGATTAATAGGATGTCCTCTCCTGTTATCGAAAAAATCTCCTTTTTCTTGTCTCTTTTCTAACAAAACACCTTTCTCCATGACACCCCGTGTTTTTGGCTGCACTTGTTTTGTTTAGGACTTATCTTCTGGGTTAGACAAGTTATCTTCTAGATCTATAAAATGTGTCTTTGTTGGGTATTCTAAAACACAAAAAGAATATTAGTGCTATAATCCCTCTACCAGAAAGTATTTGGTGTCTGCTGATGTTACGTTCTTTGAGTTTGTTTCATATTTCTCTCCACATGTTTCTATCACTATATCTAAGACTGTTCGTCTTTCACTAACTATGTTGTTGCATACACCTGCTTCTACTGTTTCTTCGCCAGTATCGCGAATAGAAACTTTGAATTTACCTGCAACCTAGCTAGCTCGGGATTTAATATACGTCTACACTCATCGCCCAAAGGTTCCTTCCTGCGAACTAGTTCCGGCTAACCCCTCTTCAGTAGAAGGTCCTCCTCCACTATCAACATCTACCTCTGATCTTGATATTCCCGTTGCCCTTCAAAAGGTAAACGGTCTCGCACTGATCATACTATTTTGAATTTCGTTTCTTATGATCACTTTAACCTCACCTTTTGTCAGTTTGCCTTATCTTTGTCTTCGAGTCCATACCCAGGTCTTATACAGAGGCTTTATTGGTACATACCAGGCTTATACATGTCTGGAAGCCCTTGCTTCAAGAGGAACTTGGGAGTTGGTTTCGACACTAACAAATACTGTTGTTGTTGGCTGTCCCTGGTCTTTACTTTAAAGTACCGCCCAGATGGATCAGTGGATCGATATAAGGCCATGCTCGTGGCTAAAGGTTATACTTAGACATATAGCATCGACTATTTTGAGACATTCTCGCCAGTTGCCAGGATGAATTTTATCAGGATTCTGTTCTCCATTGCTGTTAACCTGTCATGGCTATTGTTTCAATTGGATGTTAAGAACGTTTTCTTATATGGGGATCTTCAGGAGGAAGTTTATATGGAGCAACCCCCATGCTATGTTGCTCAGGTGGACAAATGTCCGTCGTCTTAAAAAGATCATATATGGACTCAAGCAGAGGCAAAGGCGTGGTTTGAGAAGTTCAATTTTACCATTTCTGATATTTGCTTTCACCAGTGTCATTCAGATCACTCTGTCTTCGTTTAGCGCACAAAGTTTGACGTCATAAATCTGGTTGTGTATGTTGATATTTTACTGGTTGGTAGTGATTCGGCTGGGCTACTGGAGACTAAGAAGTATCTTAAGCGTCATTTTGTGAGCAAGGACATGAGACGTCCAAAATACTTTCTGGGAATTGAAGTTGCACATCAAAAATACAATATACTTCTTTCCCAGTGAAAGTATGCTCTGGATCTTCTTGAGAAAGCAAGCCTTTTGGGATGCAAGTCTGCTACCACTCCAATGGAAGGCAATGTGGATTTATGGTTTGATGACAGTCATACACTTAATGATTCATGAAGATATAAAAGATTGATTGAGAAGTTGATATATCTCACGGTTACTAGGCCAAATATAACATTTGCTGTAGGGGTACTGAGTAGATTCATGCATAAGCCCATAGAGACTCATTGATTAGCTTCGATAAGGCTTCTGGCTTACATCAAGAGTTGTCCACGAAAAGGGTTGGTGTACAGGAAACATGGGCGTGTAAGCATTTATAGATATTCAGATTCAGGTTACGTTGGTGACCGAGGAGACATGAAGTCTACTACTGGGTATTGCACCTTTGTTGGAGAAAATCTGGTGACTTGGAAGAGAAAAAAGTAAGATGTGTCTCAGTTTAGTGCAAAGCAGAGTATAGAGCTCTGGCTCATACGACATACGAGATGGTGTGGTTAAAAGATTTATTAATGGAGCTTGGTTTCAAACAGTCTGGGCTCATGCCTATGTATTGTGATAATCAATCTGCTATTTACATTGCCTAAAATCATGTATTACATGAAAGGACCAAACACATTGAGATTGACTGTCATTTTGTTAGAGATGCTCGGACAAAAATGGTGATCACGTTCCAGTTCACACCGTCTTCAAAGCAGTTGGTTGATCTCCTTATCAAAGCTGCCTCACCGCAGGTGTTTTCTAATTTATGTAACAAACTGGGCATATTAGATCTTTATGCTCTAGCTTGAGGAGGAGTGTTAAGTTTGGTTATTACTATTGGGTTATTGGGTTGTTACCCATATACACACCTTGTCTTCTATATATACCTTTACCTTCTCTTATGAAAATCAATCAATTCCTTTTTAGGGTTTCTATTATTTCTCTACAAAACTCAAAATAGAAATCATAATAACTCAATGTCTGAGAAATAGTTAAAATAAAATAAAATAAAATGCTGAAAAAGTTGCCAAATAAGGCTTTACGTCTTTCGGGTGTTCAAACACCATCCAGATTAACTTGAATTGTGATAAATCTGAACTCTGATTCATGTAGCGGATCAGAGGCCTCATATAGTTCTTATTGCTGATTTCAGCAAGAGGTCATAATAATAAATCTTATGGTTTGAAAGTTGAGATTCCCAGAAGTTTGAACCAAAATTTAGCTCTTTTTCCTAGAATTTTTGGACTTGGCCTACTCCAAACGTTTGAGAAACTCCTCTAAACTTGCACCATATCACAATCCATTTGATGGTAAGGGGAATTTGAGTTTAGTTATGATAATTGTAGTTCTAATTAGAGAACTTAACAATAAAAATGAGGTTTCTTGACTTTACACAAATCTAAGTAACCTCTAACGTTTAGAAATCATTTTAGAATTTCCTGGCTACAAGTATTCATAAAGCCATCCAATAATTAGGTAAGGCTTGATGCTTGTGATGATTTAACAATAAATCCCACTTAGTTTAACGCAGTTATTTATTTATTTATGGATTTTTTGGTGTTAAAGGGTTTAATGTGCTGATGCTATGTTGATCTAGATTTTAAGACTGTATTAGACAATTTATTCAGAATTATATATATAGGAAAATGATCCTTTAGGATTAGTTTTCAAAATATGTGTTGTGGGGACTTTGCGGTGGAACATACTGTGGATGATCCGTTCCGTTTATGTTGATCGACACACTTTAAATAGTTTAAGAATGAAAGATCAAGTGATTTGAAACTTTTTACCAAAGCATCAAATGAAATCATTTTTATGGCTGCAATAAAGTTTATTTTGGAATTACTTCCTGCATTAGTAAGAAATTCCAATCACTTGATCTTTTATTCTTAAACTATTTAAAGTGTGTAGATCAACATAAACTGAGCGATCATCCATAGTACGCTCAATCACAAAGTTCCTATAACCCGTATTTTGAGAACCAATCTTGAAGGAACATTTCCCTATATGTAGAGAAGGAAATGAGTTTACACACACACACACACGAGATATATGTTGCAGCACATATAAGGTTCTTATTGTCTTATACTTCTTGATGCATGTAGAGAAGGAAATGAGTTTTCACCAACAATGGGATTCTTCATTACTACTCACCCCTCAGAGGTAATTCAATTTTTTAAACCTCTTTTAAGTGTTGTGTTCAATATAATCAAATCCTTTTTTCTCACATACATAATGTTTCTTGTGAAAGCATAGTAATTGATAAATTGATATCTTCACATGGAGTTAATCTGAGGTTGTGTCTTCTCAGTTTTAGATATATTCTCTTTTAGCTACCGTCATTTATCATGGAGAATACTGAGATAGTAAATTTTGTATGTAAACGTTCAATGAACAGTACTTTTCCTCATAAGAGTATTTTCTAAACTGCTCTAAGATTGTCCCCTTGAATGTGCTTATTCCAGGTGTAGATAAACGTTATAATGCATGCCAGAAATATAGTGAAGGTAAATAAACCCCTTGAAATTGGAGTTCATTACTCATATTGAAATTGTACTTACCATGTTTGAAGGTACACATTCATATAATGTGTAATCAGGAGATGAACTGCCTTAAATTCTCATAGATTAGATGTTTCAGAAATTTGTTTCAGGAGATGAACTGCCTTAAATCATCTTACACATCAACGTAACATATAATCAGGAGATGAACTGCCTTGAACCCTCTTTTGTTCATAGTTTTTTTTTTCTTTGTTCTTTTGCATATGGAGATGCATGTATAACTTGAGTTGCTTATAACACAGGTTCTTGTGTGAACAAACCTTCTCTGAGTACAACTCCATACATGCATGAGGATGTGTGCATACATGAGTAATTTGATAGTCACATGCCAGTGCATAGTACTTTGATAGTCACATGCTAGTGAAGAGTAATTTTTTTCAACCAGCGCATTTTGCTCAGTGCAGCATTCTCACTGGAATGGTGGCCAAATTGGGGTATAAAATGGCATCTAGATGACATAAGCTGATTGTGAACATCTCAGTGCAGTGACTACTTTGGAATAATATGCCTCCTGTTTGATGTCATCTTTTCAATCTCCATGTAACAATTAAATAGCGTATCTTCTTAAGCCTGATCAACTAATCAAGTTTACTAGACTTGATTACGAAAATGTTGCTCATACACCAGATCTTGATCCAAATTTGGCAAACTTAACCCTACCACGCAAACTAAATCTATCCTTGTGACTCTACCATATGTACACATCAAGCCTCTCTGGAGACATTGGCTAAAATTGGGATGGTTTTAAAAGATTAGGATGCCTTTGTGATGTAATACGGGAGGATCACAGTCACCTTTAAACTAAGAACAGAAAACTAGGGCTTTGAAATGAAAATAGAAACGGGAAATTAGCGTTTAGAGATAAGAACCAGATAGATTTGAGCTTCGCACCCTTTGCACCACGGGCTTCACACCCTTTATACTACAAACTTCACACCCAAAATTCAAGAGCACATGAAAGAGGTTTTAACTGGAAATTTTTTCTATTCATTCATTGTTTACTGATAATAGAAGTCTGAAGCCTATTTATAGACTTTACAAAATAGCATTTCTAGGAGATAACCGATATGGTACTAAACACCAAATAAAAGAAAAATAACTAATCTCAAAATAAACTAAAGCATAGAAAACAACTAGCAACGGTGATGTCCTCATTATTTCCCTCAGGGTGGGAGAAACTCGACCTTGTCGAGTGAGGGCTTCCCTCATGAAGCATCTCAATCGGGCTATGGTAGTGGCCGTGGTAGCAACACTAGTCATCACATCGGGACCAAAGTGGTAAAGGTGGAACGAGTTCCTGTGACAGACCGACTGCAGTCGATGGTAGCTCGAATAAGATACATGCAGCATAGTAAGGCAACTCAGCTACACTGAAAACTAACCTACATACTAAGGTATCAGTCTCCTGTGAACCTGCATCCTATAGAAAGATCTGCAATGAGTCGTACACATCAGGCGATTTCAAGAAAAATAAGGCCCTCATAGCTGCCAAAGGTGGTACTAGTTTCAAGGTAGACTCTGCTGGAAGATCTACCAGGTCTCATTAGAGAGCTTTTTAACTTCTGTGGGACGGAAGGGAATCTCTTCTTGCAGTAGTATCAACTCAACAACTTCTGGCTCTAGTTCTGGACTTTCAACAACCTCTGTCGCCTTGCTTTCTAGAATCTTTACCATGCCTGCGAGGATCTCCTTACATTCAGTCACCAGACCGCTGAATTGTGGCCTCTCGAGGTGTGGAGCATACGAGTACGAAGAATATCTTATAAGATAAACCATTCTCGACATTTGATATGACTGTCTTCTCACCACCAATAAGCTTCTTCAACTGGGTATAGTGGTACTTCTGCTCAGATGTGAAGAAGAATAGAATCTTTACCATGCCTGCGAGGATCTCCTTACATTCAGTCACCAGACCGCTGAATTGTGGCCTCTCGAGGTGTGGAGCATACGAGTACGAAGAATATCTTATAAGATAAACCATTCTCGACATTTGATATGACTGTCTTCTCACCACCAATAAGCTTCTTCAACTGGGTATAGTGGTACTTCTGCTCAGATGTGAAGAAGAAATAACTGAAGAAATTTTTAAAATGATTTTTTCACTTTTCATATCCATCATGATCATTAGAATCCCGAAAATACGGGAGAGCTGCATACATATCCTTTTCAATCTCATTTTCATCACCATGTATTTATTACAAAAGTAAAACCCTATGAATAAAATTCAGTGCGTAAAGATCAAAGGCTACCCAAGAATTTTAGTGGCTCGAACTGGACTCAAATCAGGTTGAAAATGTGGCCTGAAATGCTGATTTTTTGCTGCAGGGACAATACCAGCACAAACACGGGCTCGTGGAGGTCAGATCTGCTGCTCAAGTGCTATGAAATCTTTTTAGTGGCTACGGGGTTCAGTCATGAATTTAACGTTTCAAACAGAACTCGAACAGACTTCGTACATGTGAGAAACAAACTTTGGATTGAGACTGTGCAAGCTACTATAACTGAGCTGATTCACTGAGTTAACTCAGTGAGTTGAACCCCCCGAGTTGACTAACTGAGTCAACTCAGATTCAATCTAATTGAGCCAGATTCGGTTTGGTTCAGGTTAATGGATCTGACCCACAACTAAACCCAACTGGCTAGCCACCTAACGGGTTGGGTCCGCAGCAGAACGGGTCGGGTTCATGCAAGTTTTAATGTTAAACCCGACTCAATTTTAACACCCCAATTTCTTATCCGATCTCAAATCGGGTTATCTGAGATGACAACAATGTTGCTTTTTGGGAAGGAGAGGAGCTTTGCGGCCGGCGATGAGATGACGAGGCGGTGGCGACGAGGGCGAAGGTCAGCGCTGCTACGGTGGCTGGCGATGGTGGTGGAGTCGCCGAGGCGCGATGGCGAAGACAGAAAGGGAGGAGGATTTGCAAGGCTGCGACAATCTTTTTTCTGGCGGCGTTGATGAAGCGGCGGGGCACGGTGGCGAAGGCGGCGGTCGGCACGGCAATGGCGATGGAGATCTGGGGTGATGGTGGCGGCGGTGGGTGGGGATAACGATGGTGGTGATAGCGATGGATGATGGCGATGGTGACGAAGATGAAGGGGCATGATGATGACGAAGGGGGTGGCAATGTTGATGTTGGTAGCGATGGCGCTAATGACGAAGGGGGTGGTGAGTGGCAGTAATAGGTGGCGGAGGTAACGGGGTTAGTGTGGATCGGGGGTGATGATGGTGTTTTGAAGGAGACGATGACGAGGGAGATGATGGAGAGGCCAGAGGAAGAGGGAGATTGTACATTGAAATTTGGTTTTTTTTTTTTTTTTGATTTTCGGAGAAGGAAAGACAGTAGGGATTTGGAATTTCAGGATTTTCAAAGAAATTTTGGGAATTTGGCTCAGTGTAATTTTTTTCCGGTTGATTTTTCAATCAACTTTTGAACAGTAATATTTTTTTGTGGACTGAGATGAAGATGAACAGGTGGACTCGAACATTGATTTTTTTTGAATAGATCAAGGACGGGATCTAGATCTAGGGTTTGAGAAAAGCTAGGGTTTTAGAAGAGGGGAGAGGAAAATTTGAAGGGGATTGGAGCCGAAGTTCTAATACTAAACTGATTTAATACGGGAGAATCACAATCACCTTCAAATTAAAATAGAAAACTAGGAATTTGAAATGAAAATAGAAAAGAGAAATTAGGGTTTAGAGATAAGATTTGGATAGATTTGGGTTTGCACCTCTTGCACCACGGGATTCACACCCCTTACACCACATGCTTCACACCCAAAATTCAAGAGCACACTAAAGAGCTTTTAACTGGAAAGTTTTATTATTCATTTATTGTCTACTGATAATAGAAGTCTGAGGCTTTACGAAATAGCACTTCTAGGAGATAACTGATATGGTACTAAACACTACATAAAAGAAAAATAATTAATCTCAAAATAAACTAAGGTATAGAAAACAACTAGCAATGCTGAAGTCCTCATCACCTTGTGCCAGGTCAAGGTTCATTGTTATCAATTTCAACTCATTTGGAGTTGATATTGGGTGAAGCATAAGTTAATTGTGAATAATTAGATCATTGAACACTAGATCTTTTGCGTGTAGTCTGCATGTGCAATCCAAATCAAAATTGAAGACAGTCAAGTTGATGGTCCATTTCAAACAGTACATGTTGGCATTAGAATTTGTTTACTTCTTCCTTAGAAAAACACCAGTTCAACTATGTGGCATTCAAAGCTTTTAACTGTCCTTTGGCATCATAATAGTGGTAGATATACATTACTTTTAGTTTGCTCCGCTATATAAAGAAAATATTTCTTTTCTTCCCTTGAGCCTTACAAATATAGAAATGTCATCTATTAAAGTTCCCTACCACTGCACCAAAACTCTGAAATTATGGTGAGGGGTGAGGTACTATATTTATAGTCTAACTTGTCTTCACAGGTCATGTGCTCTTTTATGGACCAAAACTTGGGTTTCGCGCAACGTTATTTTTTTCTTTTCAAAATTCATCTTTTAAATGCATGCCCAATGAGAATTGAACTTGGGTTGCTCTGGTACCATAGTTCTTGTCACTGCACCAAAATTTTGAAGTTAAGGTGATGCTAATTGGTTGAGGTATTTATATTTTAACACGTCCCTAGGATTGAGGTATTTATATTATAACACGCCCTAGCAGGTCGAGTGCCCTTTTTACTCGAGTCCTTGCCCCCTTTTGGTTTGTTGAGGAGTTACACGGGCCTCCACGGGAAACATGGTGGGGCCTTAAATAAAGTCTGGGAACCAATTTATCTGATACACATGCCTCTACTTTTTATTTAAGTTCATCACTTTTCTAGTCACTTTCTAATGTGAGAATATATTATCTCATGAATACCAACAATCTCCCTGTTCATGTGTAAATATACCTCAATCATCATCCATGATAATCGTGAGCCATCCACAGATCTCGACTGTCCGTGAGGATCTCATTGTGGGTACATCAATTATGGTCTCAACAACCGACAACTGGTTAACCATCCACGAATCTCTAGCCTTTGTGAGAAATCAGACTATAATCAACTCCCAACTCAGTTGTAGGTCTTCACATTGACTCCTCCCCCGTGGTCGTGCTTTACATTGGACTCCACTCCCTTGTGAGCCCTGACGTGGACTTTGATACCATATTAAAGTTCACTCTCACTGCACCAAAAGTCTGAAGTTATGGTGAGGATAGAGAGTATTATATTTATATTCTATCACCATCTATGCCAAAATATTCACCCTTTAAATGGTATATAATTTAAAACCTTGATCTGATCAAAGTGCACTGATCATAATGAGAATCCTGGTTATATTTTATTGATTCAGATTGCTATTGTATTCTGGTTCAGTTCTTCATCTTTAATATGAGTAAGTGTAATTGGTGTTTTCGATGTGGTTGCTGCAGGTAATAGTTCGTGAGTGGCATCAACAAGAGGAGCGATTGGTTAAAATTTCGGAAGATGAGGTATTTGTCTATATCCTTAGTCCCTTACTAGCCATGCTGATTTTGTTACTACTAGCCACAAATATAATTTCATTTTTAAATTATAGGGTTTTTTTAGATATGTACCCCCAAAGCCTAGTTAAGTACCCCCTCTATTAGTTCAAAGGAATAAAAAAGGAATAGTCTAGATATTTATTGTTAAGTGCTATATATATATATATATATATTTATTCCAACATTACCCTTCTCTCTTCTCTGAACCCATCTTGATCTCTTTCATCCCCCTAAAACACCCATGATCCATCTTCTCTCTTCATTTTCATCCCCATCTGCATCAAAGAATCATTTCTATTTCGAACACCTTTCATCTCATCATGAAACTAACCCCCTCAAAGAGACTAAAACCTTTTTTTTTAAAGAATAAAATACTCTAAAACTTATCAAAAATAAGTAGATAGGAGCAGTGAGGAAGGTGATGGTGGTCTGGTTGTCGTCAGGGATGAGATCATGGAGAGAGGAGCGGTGGAGGTGGAGGAGATGTTGGTGGTGTGGGAGAGAGCTGGTGGGGGATGTGGTTGTCGTCGGTGACGAGATCAAGGAGGGGAGATGGTGGGATGTGGTTGTTGTCACTTACGAGATCAAAGATGGAGGATCAGTGGTGAGGGTGTGGAGGTGGTGGCGTATTAATGGGGAAGAGATAGATTTGGGGCTGGAGCTTGGAGGAAAGAGAGGGAGTTGTACTTTTTTCTTTTTCTTTTCCTTCTTTTTTCCTTAAACTTTTTTCAATTTTATGTGTGATCAACTAGGGGTATAAATGGTTTTTTCATCACATTCTGTTTAAATCTAACATATGTTAACATGGAGGGTATTTTTTTGTGACTTAAATGATTTGAAGCCAGCAATACACATGATTTGAGGGACAAATTTCTAAATATATAAGATTTTAGGGGTACATATCTAAAAACCCTAAATTATAAGTGTTGTAACATTAAGTAGATAATTTTCCATATATCAATGATTTTTAAGTGGATTATGATATTTTTTTTCTGCAGGTTAAAATCAAAAAGCTTTTGTCCATTTCATTTGTGAATGTTCCATATTTCTCATGGTTTAGTTTATGTATTACGCTTCTTGGTTGCATGCCTAAACTGCAAAACAGAAAACATAGGTTTACTAACCACCAGCCAGATATGTAGGGTCTATGAAATACCTAACTCTTGCCCATAGTATCTTGGTCAGGAATTTGGCACCTTCTCATAATAGATAGTTGACTTCAGGTTGACAGCCAGTCGAGCAAACCTGATCAATTCGTTTGCGGAGATTCTCGTCCTTGACCTGCTTGATGGCCAATCAAATGCAGATGATGATAATGATGATGTTTATGTATTACAATACTTAAAGTTTTATTTTAGTATGTAATTACGCAGACAACTTTTCAATTGCTTTATGTTTTGATGTTAGTGAATGCACATACCCCATGTGTGATAAAGTTAAAATATGTCTAAAGAGGTAGTTTAAGGTGCTAATTGATGACTACTTTTTAACAGTGAAATACAATATTATCTGCTTAAGCATGTGATACAGTGATAGTTTAGGTTCTTAATGTCTTGCGCAAGCGGACAACATATGGTATGTTGAACATTCTCCTTCCAAATGTGTTGTGCCTGTCCACATTTGCTACTATATACTGGTCCACTTGTGAAAACACTTAGTTTTTTTATAGTAACATTCAAACCTTTCTTTCCTTGGTGACACAAGATTAAGCGGATTATGTCTTTCTGAAAATTTGAACTTATGTTACTTCTCTTGTACCTTCTAGAATTTCCCATGTGTCAATGTAATTTATCCACGCATGCACCATTGGCTGGCAGTGGAGCAGATTATAATAGTGTACAATCTTAATGATATATTTTTAGTTAACTATGCTCGGTTGGTATTTGGAATAATGGATTCTGACCTCATCGTCCTCTTCAGATTTCCTATAAAACATTTATCATTGAATAATTCATTTTTTATGTTGATTGTGTACTAGTAGACTCATATTGCTTTTCACATAAACAAGCTTCTCTAATATATAATGGGGCATTTGATTATTGACGTGGAATGGAAAAAGGTTTGCTTGGTTCACTCTTCACTTTTGAAGCATCTAAGAACCTGCTTGACTACAGTGAAGAACAGAAAAAAAAATATTATTCCTGGCCCAATAGACATAAATTTGTAGCCCAAAAGAAAAATAAAGTTGTATGTGTTACTTGATATATTTGAAGTGAAGCAGATTTTGCTTTTAATTGTTAAAATGTAACCTCCTATGTTTTTTCCTTTCAGTCTTCTAGTTGCTTTCTTAAATTTCTAGTCTTAGTCACTTGAAAGGCTACTATAAAGTTATCCCCCAAGGTTAGGTTATTACTATACCAAAAGTTTGGACCGATGATATACAAACACATTTGACTCATCTAAAATTTATAATGAAGCAAGTGTTTTGTAGTTAATCTTTATTACACACGCCAACCCCACTTGCCACCCATCCTGCTGGATTTTTATAATCTTAGTGAATGGTCTCTAAATTAATTGTTAGGGCACTAATGCTTGCATTTTTCTTTTTTCAGGAAGCCAGGTATAGTGAAGCAGTGAAACACTTCGAGTTTGATAAACACCTTGGGCCATATGCTTTAGACCACTTCGGGGAGTGGAAGCAGCTTTCTAGTTACATCACAAAGGATACTATTGAACGAATTGGTACATCACTGTCTGGTTACATGCATTTAGCTGATTTTATGTGATGTTATATGAGTATTAAACTGTTCTTGATTTCTGAGAATCTTTTGGTTTCTACATGCTGCTCTACTTTCTTATTTATCCTGTGCTTGACAAGTTTATCAGTTGTATTTATAAAAACTAGTTAGACATTGTTAGATATGCTTCGAATTCCAGGTTCTCTTTCATTTGCAGTGTTCAAATCACGCATGAGAAGGCTTACATTGTCATATGCTGCCATTAAATCCTGGATTTGAATTTCTACATTGCACATTTCAACAAAGGCCCTCTTGCCTTGAACTCCATGGCCTAGAGCTGTCTCTGCATTGGCAGCTGTCTTTTACAACACTGCTCTCTCTCTCTCTCTCTCTCTCTCTCTCTCTCTCTCTCTCTCTCTCTCTCTCACACACACACACACACACACACACACACACACACATATTATGCGGTAACATTCTTAATGTTTGTGTCCAGCTACCAAACGACATGGTGGGCCACACTACTGGGTGATTCACACTATACATCTTGCTCTACCACCATAAAACTTATATGGACAAAACATCATTCATTCTTGAAGCTTCTAAGACAAGTGTAAAAAGGTTCCTTTTTTAATCATTCAAATATCATTCTTTTTGCAACCATCTGCAAGATGGTGTGGAATCTCTTGAGACACTTGAGTTTTTGTCTTTCATATGTTCTACGGTTTATAGATTAAGATTAATGGCTTAGGATTTGACTTTTAGCTTGGGCTTGGGCTCTGGTTCAGGATCAATCTCGAACTCAGGCTCTGGTTCTGGATCATGCAGTATGGATAAAGATTCTGTCATTGTTAGTGGCGGTTACTTTAAGTGACAAGGCTACAAGTGGCAACGCTGCGAGTCAAGCATCTTAGCATCTATGGCGTCAAGCCTAGTCTTGTTCCTAAATGGATGACATTTAAATCCCAAAGAACTTTCTTTAGAATCCCAGTATCCATTTGAGCATTAGATCATAACTTGCAAAAAACTAATACCCAACATAGTGAACAAAAGATAACACCAGTGAAAGCGAAAGCGAAAGCGAAAGCGAAAGCAAAAGCAAAAGAAAAAGAAAAAGAAAAAGAAAAAGAAAAAGAAAAGGTGAAGATATAAGAAGATAAGGTGTCCTCACACTAGAGAGCAACGTCATGGTCTGACACCATCAACCCAACTAAAAATCTCCATGACAGAGAAGAAAAGAAATCTGAATATATATATTTTTGTTTATTCATCAACATGAGAAGGCTTATTCTTTAGTTATAACAAAAAAATTACCTAAAGGCTTAGTAAATCTAATCCTCTTCAAGAAGAGAAAGATTTGCTTTTATCAATTAGGCAATCTAAATTGAGATATAAGAAAAAGATCTTAATAAAAAGATACTTGCCTTTTTATAGGATGAGCATGCAAAAGGTAAAATAAAATCCTAATTCTAAAATATTTATTTCCAAATAAATAGCCAACATTTGGGTCATTTTTTTGGCTTACTTCTTTAGTTGCTACAGTAATCATTTCTTTTTCTCGTTTTGCCTTTCATTTGTTCCTTTGCAATGTTTTCAAAGGTATCTATTAGAGTAGAAATATGAATTTCTTTCAGGAACACCGTTCTGCTGAGGTGTATGAGCACACAAAGTTTGATAAATTCAGTCCTATTGCACACTATGAATTGAGACGGAGCTCCTCTGATCACTCTATATTTGTATGACATTTTTCTGCTGACACTATTAATCTTACAGTTTATGTTGACAATATTATTATAATTGGAGATCATCAAGATATTATTCAATTGAAAGCTTATTTGAGTTCTCATTTTTATGTGAAAAACCTTGGTCTCTTGAGGTATTTTCTAGGGATCGAGGTTGCTCGCTCTCCGAAATATCTTTCTTTGTTTATTAAAGTAGAAATAGGATTTTTCTATATTTTTGATTTTTTTATTCTTGATTTCTTACTCCAAGTTGAACATTGCATATTATCATAGTCTTATTAGGACATGTATTTCTTTTCTCTATAAATAAATGATCACTCTCTAATTAAGGGAATATGGTTTTCTTTATTTTCTTCACCTTAGCATGATATCAGAGCAAAACTCTAAACCTAGCTTTACTTGCCCTTCTCTTCTTAAAAAAGTTTACTGTTCAAAGAAAAATCATATTTCTACTATAATAGTATCCATTTTTTGTAAGTCATCCTACATCGCTGTTGGCTTTCTAGGTCTGAATGTAGGATACAAGGAAACATAGCAAACAGTAATATAAATCACCAATAACTACTCGAGAAGAGAAATGCTAACTGATTATTGCTCTGCAATCGAGCTTCCTGATTGGTTGAGAGCTAATAAGGAAAGGAAAACCTGTCACCTTCACTTGGAAATCACTTGCCCAACCTCCTCCCCAAAAAATAACTGTCCACTAATTAGCGTGCATGTCATGGGACCAATGGTTTGACTGTCACTACTCATTCGAGAATGGTTCTCATTGAATGAGCTGAATAGATATTGATGCGGACATCCAACCATGTGTATGACACGTGTTCCATCGGTGGAGAAGACACCTTGTTTCAGATTCTCAGTAGCTGTAGAATTTTATTTTCTTTATTTTGAGTTTCTTTATGTTTAGTGTCCTTTTGATAGTTGTAATCCCACTTTAATTGGAAATTTTAGTTTCTAAAATTTGAAATTGTAATTCTATTTTGATTAGGAGTTTCAATTTTGTAAAAGCCTAATTATGCATTGAGAATTATTATGAAGAAAATTTCTCAAATTTGTGAGTTGTGATCTCTCTCAAATCTTTTTTTGTGTGTGAAGTCCTAGAGAAACTCTAGATTAGTGGTGTAAAATACTAGCTAGCCTATCCCTTGTCCCATCTCTCTTCTTCAAAAAACCCTAGTTCTTCCCCTTTAATAAATTTCTTCTAATCCCAATTCTAATCTATTTCATAAAACTCTAGAAAAAATCTATGTTATAGTAACTTGCTACAGTACTGCTACAATGCTACTACAGTGTTGGTACAATGCCGTACGGTGCTGCTACAATGCCATATCCGCTACAGTAAAAACAGATTCATTAAGTGTTCAAAGTTCGATTTCAAGCCGTATCTCTCTCATCCGGAGTCCAAATCATGCACGATTTGAAGTGTTGAGTTTGTGACGAAGAGTACTACACATCTACAATCATCACAGAACACTGAGGTCGACATGATTCTCAGTAGCTACGTTTTTAACTCATTTCGGTTATTTCGAGTCTGATATTTAATCTCTAATATTTTATCGATTTAACTGCTGTCCACAAATGTGAGATTGTGCATATTTGTTTGCCTACGATTTATTATATTTGATATTGATCGTAGAATCTTTTGCCGCATAATATATTATTTTAGTTGATTCTCGATTGAAATTGGAGTAGTTTGCGCATATTATTTTGATTACCCATATCTACATTATTAGTTTTAGTTTTTTCGACCAACGACCGTTTCATATTGGTGAAGCGTGATTGAGCGTTTCATTGCTGATTTCCATACACACGCTTACACGTTTCACTTCAGATATATTTGTAGAGCTTGTTTTGTATGAGAATTTACAGTTGGTTTCCAAAACAACTGATCTACCTTTAGGATGCAAAATTTCAAGATATCTGTCTGCTGTTAGTAATGTCTTGAAGGTTAATTTGTGAAGTCTTAATTATTGAGCACATGAGTACTGAATTTGCTCTTATTACTGCATGTATTTCTGGATTAGTTGTTGGTTTAGGTTATACCAGTCAACATAAACATTTTATTGGGAACGCCAAAAGTCATGTTTTTTTTTTTCCTTTTCCTCTTCTATACTCCCCTTGTTCCATTTTGTCAGTTTACTCACTCTGAATGCAGAACCCATTGGAGGAGAAATTTCAATAGTTCATGAATCTGGACTCATGGACAAAACTCCGAGGACAGCCATGGAAAGGCGTTTGGTGGAGCAGCTAAGAGATAGTAAGTTTGCGATGCCTGCTTCCAAAAAATCTGAAAAGCGAGGATGTTATTACACCACTGTTCCTCGTGTTGTAAAACATAAAGACATTTCCAGTGAAGAACTCACTTCTTTGAACCTTGATAAAGTACGTCCCATTCGCCTACATCAATCCTATTTACTAAGTGGACTTAATTTTCATATCCAGTTTGCGATGTTGCATTAAATTAATCTTTTCTATGTTTTCGGAGTTTTAATGGATATCTCCTAATGAAAATAATAAATTATCCAGAGTTTGAAATATGGATTTCTTTACTGTTTTTTTCATAAGTATTTTAACTTTAATGATATTGATTTATTTTCTGGTCCATTATCATTACCCTCTCATAGTAATTTATATTTGTTAAAATATAAATATTTCAACCCTCACCTTAACTTCAGAGTTTTGGTGTAGTGGCAAGGATTTGCGCCACTGCAGGTGGAGCGCCCTTTTTATGGGTCGAAACCTAAGCTTGCAGTAGCGGTATTTTTGTTTTTAAATCCGCATTTAAATAGACACTCAGTGAGATTTGAACCTCGTTTGCTCTGATGCTATGTTATAGTGTATGAGAGATTGGGAGAGAAAGAGTTGAGGTCTAAGCCTCATACCCTGATCTATATATATAGTAGTCAATACATAGTACTCCTAGTCTCACATGCAATGTGAAACTAAACTCAATACACTAATAAACATTATCTCTCTCGACAATATTGTTCAGAGTAATCGCATCCAATTTCATGCTGAAATGTAAATTTTATGTCTATTATGAAGATATCTATTCACTTATGTACTTTGCGTAAGTTGCATATTAGCGAATTAGAGCTTTACCTTGTGGTTTAACTGGTATGCACTTGCTAAGGTCAAGGAAAACAAAAGTAGAGATTCATACATTGCATTAAAAATTAGGTAAAATGATTGGAATTGACCTTTTATTTCCTTTCCTTTTCTTTCTTTGCTTTTCTTTTCTTTTTTTTCCTTTTCTAAGAGAGGGATAAAAGTCAAGTCCCAGCACAACTATTAAAATAGTAAAGTACTCTGCAAAGTTGTTGCAGAACAGTGAAGGAATCCCCAATCATAGTTTAAGAAGTTACATTCTGAAAACACCCAAAGAATCTCAGAAACCAATCACAGCATGATAACCCCAAAAATAGGATCACTTGTAGTCACAGAAAACAGAAATCAGGCAGCATCAATTTCAACAATATTCCCAGTTCATCTTGATCCGTGCCCAGAATCTAAATTATTATCATCTAAATTAGCGATAATAAGAGGCCAATCGGAGATGGAGGAACTGAACTTATTAAGATGAATTTATTGAGTTCCCTTATTTCTCTCCATGCAAAGTGACTGAGCATGAATCCTAGGATTGAGCTAAAAGGTTTGACATAAGTTTTGCCATCTATCGCTTTTTTTGGCATACATTATCTCAGGATGAGCTAAAAGTTGGCATGTTTTGAGGTCTAGGGTGATGATTAGAGGAAGCTAGTAGCATGTGATCTGTTGCGAAATGGTGATGTTTAATATGATTATATCCAGTAAGCCACCGTCCATATCTTGTATAACTGAATAACTATAACACAGAAGATGGTTAGTATGGCATAAATTTATTTGATCAGCATTCAGCAACTCTTTGTGATATTTCAAATGATTCATTGCTTAGGCATTATCCACATCTGCTAATATATTCCTAACTTTTAACTAAGAAAGATATTCTTGTAACTAGATTTCCTCTTGATAGAAAACCCTAGTTGAGAGGGCAACTAGAGGAATTTTTTTGTGCGTATAGACAGCTTAGAGATTGGAATAGGATGTAATCCTGCCCCGCTGTAGGATTTAATCTGAACAGATTTAAACTTAAAAGTTACAGTGTGACATGATAGAGAATACAAAATGGTTCCTTATCTCAGTTCTTATGTGGTTGTGTGCATGGGCGTTACGTTAATTTTATCTTGTCATCATAGATCAAAGATTGATTTATATGTGCTTAAAACTTTAGTTGGATTTTTATTGTTGAGAGTGTTGATATGCATTGCTAGCCCACAGCCCTACTCCTTGTGCTTTTGGGTAAAGTGATATACTGGCATTGACCATGGTATATTAGAACACTTATACGTAAAAGATGCTGGGTTCAAATCCTGCCATAAAACGTATTTTAAGTAAAGTCCTTGTCATGGGAGTTGTACTCCAAATGTAAGATGGTGTGCTTTTTCTTTCACGTGAGGGAAGTGTTCACAGTGTTGATATGCATTGTCAACCCAACATCTTGAACTTTCGGGGTAAAGTCGTAACTTCTTCATACATGTAGTTGATGGTTTTTAATATTCCATTTCGAATCCAACTAATCATTTCAGACATGTCTCTGCGATATATCCATAGTTATAAATCATCCTATACACTGCAAAAGGATTCTTGGGCCTTTCTGCGGTGTGCTGCCTTGTTGCGTTAGTTCTTGTGATTGAGATCCGTTATCCCTATTTAAGTCCATGATTTGACTATTTAGCCTATTCTCATTATGAAACCAATAGAATTATCACTAATTAGTTGCTTCCACTTCTGCCCAGACAAATTTACTAGAAGCCATTCTGATGAAAGACTTTGAAGGTGCGGAAGATCTACTTCTGGGAGAATTGCAGTTTGCCTTCATCGCATTCATGGTAACTATATACTGATTTATATGTTTAAGTTGATTCCTGTATCACTTTTTAATAACATTTCAAAGCATGCAGATGGGGCAATCTCTTGAAGCCTTTCAACAGTGGAAAACATTGGTTAGCCTTTTATTCAATTGCATAGATGCTGTAAGTACTGATTCTGTCCTATTTGTGATCTATACCTTTCAAGAATGGCAACGGAATGTAGTACTAAAATAGCCCCATTATTCCAAGTTACTTTTTGTTTCCTGTTTCAAGGTTTGATATGTGATTTTAGTGTTTCCCTTATTTTGCGCTTTGGATTCAACACAATTCCCTTTAGCAACCCTTTCATCTTCTCTTTTCTACTATATTTCTTAACCTAGGTCGGTTTTGGAGGTTCGTTTGTGTGAAGACTTGAGGAAGATCAATCGACTACTCTAAAGTCATACCAGGTAGGGTGAAAAATTACCAAACTGAAAAACAGAAGTTACAGAATCAGGCATTTCTAATAGTAGCCAAATAGCCTGCAGCCTTGTTGCCTCTCTAAAGTGATGTCTGATGCGCTTGGTGAAAATTAAAGGTCATGGCCTTAAGGAGAGGAACATCTCAATTGCAAGGTAGTTTTTAGGAGATGATAGGACAATTTGACAACAATCTGAGGTCCCCTTCAATACAGATTGATGGGCTCCCTTCCTTTTCTAACTTTTCTTGGTGAGGTTTTGAGCTGATCTGTGTAGCCGGCTGGGTCCCAGTTGTTGTTTTCGCGTTGTGTGTGTGTGTGTGTTTTTTTTTTTTTTTTTTTTTTTTTTTTTGTTTGGGTGGGGGGGGGGGGTGGGGTTGGGGGTTGAGTGGTTAAATGATTCATGTTTGAACACATTGTGCCTGTCATCTTAGCAACTCTAGATGGAGAGAGGAATTGTGAGAACTCAACTCATTATTCTGACTGGAAGCAAACAACGGACTGAAGGCTCTTATACATACGCTTCTTGATTGATTCAGTGTTGAAATTTGGTCTTCTCCGACTTTGGACTGTATATCAAAACACCATAGGAAAATTTATTTGAAACAACTAAAATCAAATGTCAACATCACATTTACTAATTCCAAAGGAATATGGATTGAAATAGTAAAATGGGCACGCCACTAATTTTAGAAGATGGCGTTAGATACAGCCGAGGGGAGAAAGGATTCTTGTAGTTGATTGCGAAAAATTGGGATGAATATATTGTTGCCATCTTTGCTGCTTAATTTACCAGCAAAATATCAAGTTACAAAACTCAAACTAAATATCAACTCGCAAAACTTAAACCATGCAATACGTGTGACTTTTCACAATATTAATTTCCATAACAACCCTTTTTCTTGCATCTCCAGTAACTCAAACCCCAAAAACCTCTCTCTCTCTCTCTCTCTCTCTCTCTCTCTCTCTCTCTCTCTCACACACACACACACGCGCGCGCGCATGCACGCGCGCATATTCCCTCAAGGGGATATGAGATGGGATCCATTTTGATCTCTCTCTAGTTTTCCTAAAACATAAACTTTTTTCCCTTTTTCAATCCCCTGGGAACACCTAAGTCATGAAACCCTTGTCCTCTTTCAACATTTTATTTTGATATGTTGTTGCACATACCAATGATTCTGACGCCTTGTCTCTTGTACATGTTCTTCCTAATACTTCGTGCCACTGCTTTCATGTATCTAGACACTTCTGACCATTAAGCCATCCTTTCATTCATATTTTAAACTCTCTTTTTAATTTAATTTTCTCTACTAAACAATTGAAATAGGCCAAAAATTAACTTTTTATCCTTGGAACCTTGTGCGAGATAATAGTTATTCGTATTTTCGGTGTATACATAGTAAGACTGTAGTATTATTTTGTCCCTTCATGTGTGTGGACTAATAATGAAAGGTCACATATCAAGAAACAAGTAGAAGATAATACAGATCATTTGTCTTACTCTTATATGATAACTTAGGAAGAATGCACGCGGGCATGGGATACAAATAGATATAGACATGGTGACATGACAAATACTTGAAAAGTTGAATATACGGACACGACAATATGACTGTGTTTATGCATGTATTTGGAAATAATATACATCAAAACTCAATGATTGTGAGATGTTATATTAGAAGCATAAAGAAAATAAAATAAAATCTTAATTATTTATAATTTTAAATCCATAACTTTAATCAAGTAACTAAAATAAACCAAAAAAATCATGAAAGCTTAGTCCATTATTGCACCTAATACAAGTCTATGGAGCCTGTCGCAATTTCGCAAAGTGTTTAGAGTTTGTTAGTGTTAGAATATAAAAGTTATTATCATACCTTCATAGTAATTTTGGATGTTTAGTTTAGTGGCAGAGACTTTAAAATAGTATGAGAGTAACGTAGGTTTAGTTCTCACTAGGTGCACGTTTAAAAGAAAGAGGATTTAGAAAAATATCGTTGTGCAAAAATGTAAGTTTGACAAGGTTTCTATCAGAATCTTAGAAGAATTTTTTTGAGAGAGTTGGATGGCGGCGACTAAGCTAGGTTGTTTTTTTTTTCTTTTTAGATGGTGGAGCAGTTTGTAGAGAAGTAGATGGTGCTCTTATACCATACCAGAATTTTAGAAGAAAAGATTTTGAGAGGGTTGGATGGCGGCGGCTAACCCTAACTATCCTTGCTTTTTTCAAAAAAAGTTACAATTACTGTTCATGCAGTTACTGTTAATTTAAGAAAAAAGTGTATTAGTCCACTTTTCTATCAGATATGCCCCTATTGTGTTGAACTCTCTCTGATAATTTTCTATCAAATTCTGACATGATATGAGAGCGATCCCTCTTCCATCACCACTTGCGCCACCATCACCTTCTTCAAAACTCTAGTCGTCACCCATTTACGCCATCTTATTTTCTGTCTTTCTCTTCACATTATTGTGAGCTGAATCTAGATCTGCAAAAAAAATTACTTTTTACGTGAACAGTAATTGTACTATTCATCACCAAAAAACCTTAGTCGACCGCCTCGATTAAAAAAGAAAAGAAAAATCTTAGCCGGCCATCTCCTCCATCAAAAAATAAAAATAAATCCTAGATGTCTCCATGCTCCAAAATCCTAGTCGTCGATAATTATCGCCTCTACTGTCTTTTGCCATCAAGTGTTCTTGTTGTTGCTTAATTAGATAATGTTGCCGGCTACTTTTGTTATTGTTGTTGATTTCTACTGTTGCTGATTGATTCTGGCATCAATACTATTGTTGCCTTCTTCATCTGCTTCACTGAGTAAGATTTCTCAAAATCTCTATTATTACTGAGTTTGAGGATCTCAAAAACATCATCTTCTACTGAGTTTGAGAATCTCTAAAATTTAATTTTTTTCAAGAAGATGAATACAAACTTTTATACAGTTTTTGCCCAAGTGTTTGTTTCGACTTAGATTCAGTTTGGTTAAGTTTACAGCTTCGGTATCAACATCAATGATTCGATAGATTTGTATCAATGTTAGTAATTTAGTACTTGTTTTTCAACAATTTCAATATTTATTTGTTTCTAGTTCTTTGTTTAGGAAAACTTTGTTAAGGAGAGGTTTTACGTTTCTGCAAAAAGCCAGGCATGATTGATATATATACTCTAGTTTGAGAGGAAGTATTAGAGTGTGTAACTGTATTCTTCTATTTTTCTTATTTATTCCTCATTTATACACACACACACACACACACACAGAGAGAGAGAGAGAGAGAGAGAGAGAGAGAACCCCAATTAGAGTTAATCCGTCTCTTCTCTAAAACCTAACAATTTCTTCCCTTAAAAGGATGCTTGATCTACGAGGGCATGTTAGTGTGTATAAAATATTACCCTCAGCCCCTCACTGGAACTTCGGAGTTTTGGTGTAGCGGCAGCGATTTTAAAAGCTATCATTGTTGTCCTTCTATGTCAAAGGATCCTTGTATATATCTGTTTAAGTAACCCATGGTTTCATGATGTTCGACATGCAACCTTTGGAATCTTTTAATACCTGGCACGTCTCACATAATGTTTTTGGTTTCTTACAATTCGTCACGATTGTGGAGTGTCAAATATTTGTTTGGCGAGTGTTGTTGTCTCATACATTTAAGACATAGATAAGGCCTCACTTTGAAGTGTGTGCTTCCTAGAGAATAACCATTTTGATTTCTTCTGCTGATAATATTTTTTTAGAGATTAAAGAAGGCCTCACTTTGAAGTCTCTCTCTCTCTCTCTCTCTCTCTCTCTCTATATATATATATATATATATATATATATATATATATATATATATATATATATATATATATATATATATATATATGATTTTAGTTTAGGTTGCAATTGCATGTGATGGTCTAGAGCAAAGGTTCTATCATATCACAACTTTAGATTTGATTACAGAGTCACTTGTCCTTAACCCCAATTATTACATCTCTTTCTGCTCATCTTGTTTTTTTTGTTCCTTTGGTTTTTTTCAGCCCTTCATACAAGGAGTCGGTTATTTACAAAGGTAATCTTAGTTATCTTGTGTCACCTGTATATGCATTTTCTTCTTTTGACTGTGTAAGATGCATGCTCTGGTTAAATTGGAAGATTTTCCCTGCCCTGCTAACATACCAGAAGTTCTGGAACGAGTTTATATGTTTAGTGTGATAGCAGAAAGTGAAGGAGAATATGATAGTGATGCGTCCCTCGCCGGAAGCGTCGCCGGAATTCGCCCAGATCGCCGATCAGCAACCATCTTGACCTGAAAAATTGGAAGAAGAAGAAGAAGAAGAACAGGCAAAGCCAGAATGGGAAGAAAAGGGGAAAAGAGTTTATTGCTTCATGAATTCGAGCTCAGACGAGCTCTCCTTCCTCAGTGAGCTCAGGAGCTCTCGAAGTCCCTTTTTAGGGCACAAACCAATTGATCGATGCCCAAAAACAGAAGACTCGGGCCTTTAAATCCCCCTCAGTGTTGGGCCGGGTCACAATTGGATTACCTCATATATTTGACCCCAAACCCGGCCCAAATGCAAATCAACAAAAAGAAAAGGGTGGAGCTCAGCGCATTCCGACCCGTTACAATTCAAACAAAGAAGGAGGGAAGATTTGAAAAACCCGGGAACTCTGAAGAACATAGGAACTTAACAGGGACAAGAGAACTCAACAGAAACTCAACTGGGAACTCAGAATTTCATCATCGCTCTGAAGAACAGGGTCATCATCGCTCTGGAAGACCGAAGGACCAACTGGAAGCTCAAAATCTCATCATTCTCCGGTGGAAGCGACTAGGACTGTATCAGATCTCCCCCCTTAACTTTGACCTTGTCCTCAAGGTCTAAGCATAGAAACCTCACCTTAAAGTCATCAGCCTCCGCCAACTGATTTGAGTTGAGCCACTGGATGACCGTGTCAATCAAGTCCCGGATCTCCTTCTTACCTGCAGCTCTAAAGGCCACAACAGCTGTAAAGGGAGCACAGAGAAACTTGAAATTAGCACGACGAAGAGTCTCCCGAGTATGATTTCCATAGTTATCCTTACAGCGAACAGACAACAGGACTTGACTAATAGCCATCCTTTGTAAATGAAGAGAAAATAGCAGCTAACTCTCCATAATCTAATTTTCCTTTTCCACTGGAAATTCACAGCTTCAATAAGCATCTGCATTTCAGATTCCATGAGCTGGGTGCCAAACTTTGTAAGTCCAACTTTCAGTTCCTCACAGGAAACGATTCCATCATTATCTGTGTCTATCATCTTAAACACTTCTTTTATGCCTTCAACTTCTTCAACTAACAAATGGTCAGCAATAACCCTTCGAGCTCTCCTTTTGAATCTGTTCATCACTGAGAATTGTTTAAGCCTTGACTTAACAACATCTCCAAGATGAACATTTGGAGCCTTTTTAGCATTCTGAAGCCATGGATGTTCAAGAACTTGTTGTGCAGTTAGTTTTAATTTTATGTCAGGTTCCAACATCTGCCAAACCAAAGCTTTAGCATTTTCTGAAACACTTGGCCATGATTCACGCTTGAAATCTATATGCCCCCGAAGAATGGCTTGTGCAACCCCCTGTTCAGTTTCAACCCAAGATGGTGGGACTCCACACAGAAGAATATAAAGTATGACTCCTGTACTCCATATATCTATTTCTGGTCCATAATTTCGCTTCAATGCTTCAGGAGTCATATAGTATGGGCTTCCCACAATTTCAGAGAACCTTTCACCTGTAGACTCATCCTTGTTAAGTACAAAGTCAATGGACTCCAAAGCAGAATTGTTACCATCCTCTTCCCTCATTTTCTTCATTAATTGAAATTCATTAACCCCACTGTTGTACTCTTCCCACCAACCAAACCAATCAAGTGTTTGTGCTTGCCAAGCAGGAGGAATTTCTGGACTGGCCATGTGCACAGAATACCTCACTTCTGTGCTCCTAGCCTTGTAGACTTGTTCACAAGGATTGCCTCCAGGATCAAAAACTGCCATGAAGCCTTCCCTACTGTTACCAGTGAAGAATTCAACCCTCCTGGTACTGATCATATCCTTCTTTGTTACAAGTGAAGAATTCAACTCTTCATGCCTGGCTCTCTGCATGCCATCGGGAAATGCAGAATAGTTGAAGTACAGTGGAGGTGGCTCTGGGAAAAGATACTGGAGTTTTCGGATTGAAGAGAGACTCTTAACTACAACTACATCTGACACATTTTCCACAACCAAAACAACCACAGATGCAGCAACAACACATCAGCAGCATCCTGGATCCCTTCAACATTCCAAAACCTTTTCATGAGCTTGCACATGCTCTCAGTTACAACATTTTCTTTATTTTCTTCATCAACATCTTTCTCATCATCCTTGGCTAGATCTTTGCGCATGGTAGTGTTCCCTGGAGTCAAGACAGTCACCAATCCTTCAACAGAATCTAGGCCAAGAGACAAGGAGATAACATTTTCCAGTAGCAAGTCATGCACCTTCACATCACCCTTGCAGCTCAAGATAGGAGCTAGGCTAGCACCATATGCAACAGCTTCATCAGCTTGGACAGGAGTCCTTATGTTCTTCTCATCGACATTCCGTCGAACACCTCCTTCAAACACCACTTCCCCAACACTGTCAACACCGATGTCACCACTTACGTCCTCTGCTCGCTCCTCAGAGTCAGGCTCCTCTACTGAAATATCCCCATCCTTATACTCACCGTCTTCATCATCACTGACCCACACTTCCTCGTTCTTTTCCCCATCATCATCTACTGCATCCCAGATTGTTGTGGAATTAAATTTGGAAGCAGGGTTTTGATCAGTTTTCATACCTCGAAAACTTGATTGAGTAGGATGCGGGGTGGCAGGAGGTCTTTGCTCCATCTTTGCTGATTCTGCAGCTCTTCGTGCAGCATCCTCGTGACGCCACCTCTTAATCATCTCACGCATTTCGTCTAGGATTCCAATCGCCTTCTCCCTGGTGACCTGGAAATGGTGATCTTCAACATAGGTACCATTTATCCTCTGATCAGCCGGAGAGCGAGGTCCGACTCCAACTTCTTGAACCAGATCACCGTTACGGTTGCAGAATCTAGCAGCACGGAACAATTGGACAGATCTCATTATTGATTCTCCTTGGCGCCGAGCCTCGGATCGGAGTTCTGCTTCCCAAGGCTTCATCTCCTTCCGTGAGTCAGAGCTCCAGTTGCCATTGTAACACTGATCTCGGATTCGAGATCTAGACTCTCCTTCCATATCGATGAAGTGAAAGTCGTCGGGCTCCCATGAATCAGATCGCGATGGATGGTTAGTTCTGCTCCGATTGCTAGACCCGAGAGTAGATCGCCATGGATTGAGCTCGCCTCCAGGAAAGTCGTTGCGAGGTGCAGCGATGCTGAGCTCTGATACCATTGATGCGTCCCTCGCCGGAAGCGTCGCCGGAATTCGCCCAGATCGCCGATCAGCAACCATCTTGACCTGAAAAATTGGAAGAAGAAGAAGAAGAAGAACAGGCAAAGCCAGAATGGGAAGAAAAGGGGAAAAGAGTTATTGCTTCACGAATTCGAGCTCAGACGAGCTCTCCTTCCTTAGTGAGCTCAGGAGCTCTCGAAGTCCCTTTTTAGGGCACAAACCAATTGATCGATGCCCGTGCTGATATGTCTAAGTTATTCTAGCAAGTGAAAGAGTTCTGATTTAAGAGACCTAGATGGTATTCTGTTGTGCATGTCCTTACATAATGGATGTTAGTATGGCACCAATCTGCTTTTATAATGTGATGTTTACAAAGATCTTTTTATATTCTCTTATTTTATATCCAAATTTATATGCCATTCACTTCCATTCAGAAAGTCATTTATATTTTGATTAGTAGTCCAAACTTATTTAACAATAATATAGAGTACTGTATAAAAAAC
Organism: Agave tequilana; assembly: GCA_038442645.1. Taxonomy (NCBI): domain Eukaryota; kingdom Viridiplantae; phylum Streptophyta; class Magnoliopsida; order Asparagales; family Asparagaceae; genus Agave; species Agave tequilana. The sequence continues at coordinate 47,205 of JAVJIF010017621.1, forward strand.
TAACTGGATGTCCTCCCTCCCATCATTTATTTCCTGCTGGAATGCCTTTCAGTTTCCCAATGTAGCAACTGTGCATCTGGGGCTCTGGGTACATAAATTAAAATATGTAAAATTCTAAAAAAGCTCTGGTGTTATTATTTATACATAACTGAGAAATAGATAGAAGAGTTTGTTAAACTCACCTAATTTCCAAGAGAAGCATTGTTCATCTATACTATTTGGAAGTAGAAACTTCCCTATGCTGCCTATAGTAGGGTATTCCTTGTTACCTGTTTCCACAACAAAGAGAACAGTCTGCATATTACCTCTTGATAATTTAACCTATAGCTATAATTAGCTTCAAACTTTTAGTTAACATTTGCTAGAGAAGTTCATTGTATTACGGTATTATGCGGGACACTCACATGAGGAAGTGATTTTTCTAGATGTAATTAATGCATGTGTTTTACATGTGATGTGACCTTATGAAACTAAACCATGGTTTATTTCAAGGACATCAACAAGATGAAATTTGTGTGTGACTGTTAGAATATAAAAATACTCTCAACCCTAACCACAAATTTGGAGTTTTGTTGTTGTGACCGAGACTTTAATATGGGACAAGAGCAACCCAGGTGCAGTTAAAAACAAAATACTGTTGCACAAAAGCTCAAGTTTCACCCATAAAAAGGACGTTCGACCTGTGGGGGCGCGTTAGAATATAAAAAATAGTATTCTCAACTCTTACCACACATTCAGAGTTTTGTTGTAGTGTCTGAGACTTTAAAAGTAATCATTCTCTTTGAGATCCATCTAAAATTAGTAGGTTTGAATATTTCTTAAGAGTTTAATGATGCAAAAGCATGTGGGAATTCCTTCTCTTGGATTTTCCGATAATTCTTTGCTCATTAAGCAATTGTACGCCTAAATCATTCAAAAGTTAAGCTGAATTTTTTTTTTTTTTTGCAATTTATTGATAAAGAGAATGATATGGTTATCCCTGCAATTGTGGATCGGTGGCAGATAGGGAAATTTGAATAACAAGATGTAATGAGTTATCCGTTTTGTGTCTATATACATATCAAGTTTCGAGAATTCGGTTTCCATTTGGGACCCTTCTTTTTTTAAATATTTCAATCAATTTCATTAGTTTCAAGAAGTTTCATTTTTTAAGTTTGTCTCAGATTCAGTGTATGTGGCATGTACATCTTTGTATATACAGAATACAGTGCATAAGAAGCGCATAATATGAACGTATAGCATAAGTGCGTATTTAAATCAAGACATATGAACTTGTGATACTCAACCAGTTAACCCAAAATTAATTCAAATTAATGTGAAGCTGATCAGTGTAAAGTTAAATTTAGATCATAACCAGATTAAATTTAAAATAATTAACTATGTCCTAAAGTATGGTAAATTAGGACCTAGCAGTTTGGGAGGGAGGTGGAACTTGAAGGGAGATGAATTTATAACTAGGGACATAACATTTTCCCTCTTTCTCCCACTGAGTTAGGATATTTTGTAGGTTTCGGTATGTTTCATCAGAAACTTACCGAGACTATTTAATATTTACTGAAATTGACCAATACTAACTGCCCATCGATCGACCTTTGTGAAACTGAAAGTATATGCGAGTTTCAGAGTGGATGGAAGGACCGAAACCGAGGCAAAACGGGCGAACCCTCATACCTTGATATGATACATCTATACTGACAAATGGTATGATAAACTGTCTAGTATTTATTTTTTTACAGTAATTGTGTTTTATTAATATATTAGCTCTATGCTGTTATTCTTTACATTGTTTCTCTTGATACTCATGTAATTTCATATGATCTTCTTCGAGAGTTTATGATGTCACTATTAACTATATAAACCAAGGGTTGATGCATTTGAAGCATGGGATTCGATCTATCCAAACAGGTGGGGATTGTGTTTATATTGGTGATAGCAATTAATACAGTAGGAAATCCGGGGTTTGAGGTACCAAAAGGTGATTTGTATTATTGAAAGAAATTGTGTGAAGAAAATATTTAAAAGAGTAATAGACTAAATGCTTGGTGTATTATTAAAATATTTAATTACCTCAGATCTAGTTCATTAACCATAAAAACAATAATCAGAATATGAAAATTGCAAATATGTAGAAAAGCATAATTTTAAACAAAGGGCAAAAGAGGAATTATCAAGAAAATTGAGAGAAGATGGAACTCTTTATTGCTGCAATCTCAAATGAGATCTTTTCTCTCGAGGACTCATGAGGGGGATACTTTGGATGTAGCCTGCTCGTGTGAGGAGCCCCGCATTCCCCAATTTTCTTCTCTTATAAGAAAGGAGTGCCTAATACTAGCTTTTTATTGAAAGTAGCGTGTGATGCACCTTTGGAGGCATGTGGACCAAAATTGCTAGGTTCAAAAAAAGTGCAAGGTTATGCTTATACATGGTTCAAAAAATCGGCCGATTTTGATATGAATTGGCCGATTCGTATCAGAATTAGCCGACACCGAGATAGAATCGATAGTATTTAATCGGAATCGATCGGAATCAAGGCTGTTTTCGGCCAGAATCGGCTGAAATCGGCCAATATCAGTCGATTCCAATCTGGTTCTGATTGATTCCAACACAACTATTGTCAATATCAACAAATTTAGCCTATGCAGCATAATTAATTGACAATAACTCTGCGTTGTTGCTTGAATCTCATTGGTCTCTAATTCGACACTACAAAGCAGCAATGTCAAATCTTATATCGCTTTCGGTGCCTCGTGAATACAATGATTATTGATGAGTCCGAGAGAGTCCTATGCTTACTCTTGCTAAAGATTATAAATACTCATCTTTCTTACCAACAATCCCTAAAAAAGATAATTTTGAAAAAAAAAACATCAAAATTAGTAACTAACTAGAGGAATAATTTTTTAGATTAATTGTTTTTAAAAACTTTATTTTCTAGAAAAAAAATGTTAAAAATAGTTAGAAAATGAGCAATAATTTGTTATCTCCGATATTAGTAATTAGTTTATTTAGGAAACTTTTAAAAATGGTTAGAAAATAATTGTCATCAATATAATAAGTAGAATATAGTTAGTTTGTTAGATTAATTATTCATTAGTTTGTTAGACTAATAAAAATTATTTTATTAGAAAAGTTGTTAAATTTTTGTTACAATATGGTTGCCATGAATATAAATAACTAATTAATTTTAGAAAATATTAGGGAATGTTAGAAAATGGTTGTCATGAATATAATTAATTTGTTAAATTAATTTCATTGTAATGTCTTTGTAAATACTCTATTAATTTATGTCTTTGCATGATATGCTTTGTATTGTAATATTTTGTCCAAATATAATTCAAATTTCATCAATTATTTAAAAAAGGTCAAAATGCTACTAATAATCTAAAAAAAATATTTTTATTATTTTTTAAAAGTTTTTTTTGACGGAGACCATATCACCGAGTCAAAGTAGCCGTAGAGCCAATTCCAATACCAACAAGTGCCAGCTCATTCCGATCCGAGATTTCAAACCATGGCTTATTGGACCCTTTGTTTCTACATATTTAGGAGGGACAAGTTATCTCATGTGAACCTTGATCCTTAGAGGCTGTACATGTAATAAGGAAATGTTTCAGGAGGCCAGGGTGTTTAGGTTGTAGTCTGCCAATTCCAGTTTTGTAGATTGTATGGGTTTTATTGTAAAGTTGGCAGGAATGGTGCACAAATGTGCAAAGATAATTGTGGTTATATGTTATAGTTAATACAATGCTGCCCATCCTAGATGTTTCTAAGGAGGAGTGCGTCTTTACTTCCTTGCTAATATGGACTGGTGGGATGAATGGTGAAATCTTGCGTCTCTGATCATAACAAGTGATATCAAAAGTAGAAATGAGTCTAATGACCCTTGAATTGTTACCAATCTTAAACTACTCACCTGCACACCTTACTTCTACAACTAATAATAACAGGTTTGTTTGTCCTTAGGAAGGGCCAGTAAGTGGCTGAGGCTCATCAATTGATATGGGATTTATCACCACAAGAATGTTTTCCTATTTATCTGTGTTATTTCGTACAACTGTATGTTGATGAATCATTAACTCAATATATAATTTTATACATGTTTGTTATTCCATAGATTTTCTTTAAGAAGAGTGTATTTTTTTCTTGGCATCAGAAATCCTATATATTCTGCATACCTAAGAGTTTCTTTCTACCTTCTTTCTACAGTTCATCAGAGTGATCTACTTTCAGCTAAAGCATGGTTTTCAGAAAGAAAATAATAATAAAGGGAATAGTGCGGACAAGGGAACCTCTTTCTTCTTAGATGATGCTTGGTTCTCTAAGGACATCTTCCTGTTCCATCTTTGCAAGGTACGACACTTGATTCTTTAGTATGGAACACATGTCACTTAGTCTGCCTAAAATACACCCACTTCTCAGGATCCAGTACTAAGAATGGCTATACTGTCAGTGCAAGTTTGACTATTTGTAACAGAACATCATTACAATATATAAGAAATTAAGATTAAGAACTTATCTTAATTAACTTTGTAGTTCTTTACCTACTCGGTCAAACATTTAGAAATGAACATTTAATTATGACCAATGCTATAAAACTACTATGCTCAAGTGTTTCTATGATATCTATCTTCAGATGTCTCTTTAACATTTGAATGTCATCATTTCTCTTTTCCAGGAATTCTTCCCTATGGTGTTGGAAGCCCAAGTTGTTGATGGAGATCTTCTTCTATGGGTTTGAATACTAATGCCTTCTCCTTATTTCATTTCTTATAGTATTATTTCTTTTCTTTTAACAAATGTAGGGTTTTATGGGTTATTAAGCCAGTTAAGTATAATGTATTAAAGAACACAACAGAAGATGACCCTTAATAGAGCTTAGCTGAATGGAAATAAAGGATGCAGATTGTGGTAAAAGGTTGTTGTTGTGACCATTACCACCTAAATTGAAATCAACTTAGTAATGTAATCATCCATGCAAACATGCCCACACATTTTTTTGAAATTCCTCATGATTAAAAGATGAAACATAAATTTATGATTCCCATCATTCTCTTACTAGTCAATGCATTCTTGCTCAAGTTGGCATATAGTATCTAAAATGCCTTCTTAATGAGAATGTTCTTGTATGATACAATCCAATCCTCTCTGATCTAACTTTTTTGTCATACAAAATATCGTAATCCATGAGTCACGACTCACCCCCCCCAAAATGCAATGGGGCATGTGACAGTGCCATAACCTTTTTCAGGCTGTAAAGCAGAAACTTGAATGCATCAAATAAAAATTCTATAATACCACAACACTTTAACATTCATAAGTCATGGTGAAATTTCAAATGTCAATCCACAGTTCCCTAATTCCAGCAACATTTATTACGTTCACTAAATAACAGTAAAAGTCAATACCATAAGTTTTTCCTTGTCACTCAAACATAATACTAAGACGAAAATGTAATTTTATTAGGTACTAACTTCTCTTTAATTTTATTAGGTAATAATATAAGGTAATTCTTTACTATTCTGTAATTAGAGAGTCAACAACACCACTACCAAAAGAATTATGCTTTGGATGAACATAATTGTGGAAAGTTGAAGGAACTTCAAGCTGCGATAGGAGGCAAGAGCCCCAAACATATGCAACACTCTGCACACCTATTTACTTCAAGTTCAAACCCTACCGAAACATGCTGGACTCAGATGCTCCATCTGTTTGTTTTAATTTGCATTTAGTCTACTAATAGCAAGGGATCAGGGATCATCGTTATTTGATATGATAGTATTAATCTTGTAGTTTGGTTGCTTGTGACATAAGGTAAACTATTTAGCTTTCATTGTCCTCGCAGACTAGAAAACTGAAGGGTTTGCTCGAGACAACACTTGGATGGGAATTTAAAGTCAACACGATGGATGCCATGGATGAAGAAGAAGATGAGGTTGGGATGGTTTTTATTTATTTTCCACACTAGTTTCTGTTCTTTAACCTGGAGGCTAAACTGACGTCTGTAACTGATTGCAGTTCGCACCTGTTTTCGTACCTCCAAACGATGCAATACCCAGCGAAGACCGTATTTCTTAATGCTATCACAAAGATAAAGAGAATGCTGTATTTACTCTAGACCTAACCGATGACGGACTGCTATGCTTCAGTTTGGATGAACTTTCATAAACTGAATTGCAGTGGAGGAATATATAGGTGTCTTGGTGTTCTGCTATCAATCGGCTTTATACAAGATCACAAACATGTATCATTGAACTCAGTCTGCACCGGATTACTGTCTATCTATTCCTGCAACAATTGTAGACGTTGTAAATTGCAGATGATGTACGCAATGGCTTGGAATAGATCAGTCTGCTAAATGAAGCATTTTTAATACAGTTGATAGATTTCTGGTGTAAATATTGAAAGAGTTCTGAGGATTGACAGTTCTTTACTGCATCTATGGACCGAACCAGTTTATTATCGCAGTGGCAGTGCACTGCTTAATGGTAAGGTAATTTCCTTATGCTTGGATTGCCACAATTTAGTCTATTTAGTTTGAAGATTGCCTTTTTGAACAATATTCTGCACTGTTAAATGCTGTGATGAGAAAGCTACAAGGCCCTGAAGAAAAGAAGACGAAGCCAGTCATCCTCCTCTTGTGCATTTGGATCAAAATGAGGCTACATGAAGAGTTATCAGTCCTTGTGCATGATGGATAAAGTAGTTGTGTTTATAAGCGTATAAAATAATTTGCTTTTGTTATTATCAGAAAAGTAATGTGTGATGCTTGGGAAATCTTTTTGCCTTTAAGTTTTAGTAGTCTTTAATTTGATATGGTGATCTACTTCATATTTTTATTTGCAATATAAAGATTGTAATTATCTATTCATAAATCTATATCAACATGTATTTATATATATTACTTATAAAAGCATCGGTAGCATTTCTACCAAGAGTGTGATAAAATCATAATAAATCTTTACTTTTGATTGAGAAAAATAGAAAATTAAAAAAGAATTTCATATCATAGTAGGATTGGTGTATTGAGTCACTGTAGCAAATTCACACGGTTAATTAATAAACAAAACTCAATTAAAATTAAAAGATATTTCTAAATTAAATTAACTCATGATTGAGAAAAGAAGAATCCTAGTTAAAATATCTCTCATGTTCTTTATTATTCATTCAACAATCAATTACAAGTTTCTTCAAGGATTTCAGAGGGATTCTCAAGGGAATACCAAGGGGATACAATTTATGAGGGTTATAACCCTTATTTATAACTAGAGAGTTCTAGGGTTTTAGGAAATCATAATTGCATTCGACCCCAAATCAGAAACCAAGTCCGAATCCGTTAGGAGAACAGTTTCGCCCGTCGGTCCCGGTCGACCGACCTTGTCCCTTGGTCGCCGGTCGGTCGATCGGGACCAACAGAGAACAACTGTGCGCCAGTCGGTCGACCGCTTCCTTGCTACGGTCGACCGGGCGGTTGACCGGACTGTGCCTGTGCACGTCGTGCCGGATCCTGTCCTGGTCTGCTGCAAACTGCGTTCTCGCTTTCTCTGAACTCCGATCTCTGCGCTATCCTTTCCAATGAGTTTAAAAAACTCTCCCAATGTATTTTATCTCCTCTCTCCCGACAATTCTTGGTGGTAATAAACATGAGAGACTGACACTATTCATAAAATATTTCTTTAAAATTAGATATATTACGTAATGTAAATTAATAAAAACTATTTGAAAACTTTCGTAAACAAGCAATGAACATTGTAATGTCTATCAAATTATTAAGCGGGAAGCGGATTTGAAAGATTCATAAGCAAAAATATTTTAACCAGATTTAACTATAAAATATATAGTTTTATCTCTTGAAAAAAATAATTTGAGTTCCCCCTATGTCTAAAGAAAACCTTTAAAATTAAATAAAATAAAAAATCTTTAAATTTGGTGGACTAGTTAGCTGTTTTTTTTAATAAATTTTAAAGCTAAGCGCACGTGTCACACACTGCCTCGTAGGCAATAATTGACTAAGACTTTCTCTTACATAAATAGCTAATATCCTTTTCACATATTCCATGTGGGACTAAATTATTTTTTCAGTCCAAACTCAACTAAAAGAATCTATGCTAAAAAGTCTTTAAAAGATTTAAATGCAAATATTGTCTAACCTAGCAATCATCTTACCAATCTCCCTCATTGAGCAAAATAAGGTTAATTACATCTCCCCGCGTATTTTATAACCTATATATTTTTACCAAAATTCTCGTTCTATAGCTATTTTTATCTTTATTTTACGATATAAATTCATCTCTGGTGTAATTATTATGCATGTATAATAAAAATTAATAAAAATTCTATCAAATATACTTGAAGTATAGTAGAAATCATGTTTTGAAAGAAAAAGAAATTCTATCAAGTATAGTAGAAATCATGTATTGAAAAAAAAAAAAATCTTCTCTAAAATTCAGGCATTGATTTTTCATTATTTCTAATTTGGATATATTCTTTAAGTAATATGTATGAGATACAATCATTAAAGTAGAATAATTTATAATATAAATACATTAATTATCACACAATTTTCATAAATAAATAAAGATTTTACTATCATTACGAGTTTGAGTATATCTTTTGATTCTAATAGATATGAATACATTATTCATAAAATTTAGTTAAAGTTAAATATATTAAGTAATGTAAGATTAATTGTTTATTGGAAAAAAATTTATGTAAACAATGAACACTATAATGTTTATAAGAAATATTAAGATGGATTCGGATTCGGAAGATCAATAATTAAATTATTATATAAGTACTTGATTATCAAAATACGTAGTTTTTCTTTTCTAAAAAGAAAATTTTAATTTCTTATCATGTGTTTATGTCTGAACTAGTGTGCTAAAAATGTTAAAAAGAAAGAAAAAATTAATTGCAAATGACTTGCAATCTTTAGATTATTGAGATATACTTTCTCTTAAATAAAAAGCTAATATTCTCGTCATCTTTTCCATGTGGGACTAAATTCTTGAGCGTACAATTTAAATTCTTTCCAATCCAAATTCAACTAAACGAATTCATACTAAAAAGTCTTTAAAAAAGTTTAAATGCAAATATTGCCTTTCCTAGTAGGGGTGAGCATCGGTCGGTTCGGTTCGATTTTTGTTAATTTTTACAAAACCGAACCGAACCGATTAGACTTAGCAACCGAACCGAACCGAACTGACTCAGTTCGGTTCGGTTTTTTTCGGTTTTTTCGGTTAGGCCAATATTTTTCCACCATTTCTTACATTTTTTAATCACCATTATATTCCTTTAATATTCTAATCTCAAATATTCAATACCCAAATTAGAAATAAGAAAAAGACCCTAACCTTAATGTGAATTAAAAATTTCATATTGTAAAACTTTTACACTATATTTAGGCTCTTATATCAAAACTCACATAATTATTACTAACTTTTAATGACAAGAAGGAAAAAAAAGAACTATATTAATATAATATTATTCTTAATTGTGATGGTGTACTTAACATAACTTTCACATATTCAACATAAAAGGATAGTATTGCTAGAAGTAATGAGATAAGTTTTCACCAGTTTTTATTATGAACTATATGATTCACTAAATTGAATTTGGGTAGGGTGATATATAGGGTGAGAGATTCGGTTCAGTTCGGTCGAGTTCGGTTTTTGAAACACAAAACCGAAATCGAACCGAACTAGAGCGGTTCGGTTCGGTTCGGGTTCGGGTTTCGGTTTTTGGTCGGTTATTTCAGTTATAACCGAACTCTGCTCACCCCTATTTCCTAGCACCCATCTCACCAATCTCCCTCACCCAACAACATAAGGTTACAATTTAGAATCGTGCCTTCATAGCCTACCAATGAGTAATACTCTCTACCACAACAACGAATACTAACATATCTTTATTGTTTAGAATAGAATTAATGTTGGATTTGGATTTCTAGCATAATAAAAAATTATGTGATTTTATGTGGATTTTGAAGGGGAAAAAATACGTTTTCCCCCGATAAAATGCGTTTTTAAAATGGATTCGGGAGCTTGACTCTGATGTTTTAATTGTCGATGATTTTCCCCATCGGTTGATCAGATGGCATTAGGAGATGCTGATGGCATTTGCTTTGAGAAACTTTAATGTATTAGCCTGAGGGCCTTTTGGCAGCTAACCAAAAAAAAATAATAATAACAGTGGTATCAAGGTGAAACCGGAATATTAGAATCCAAATCGATAATATTAGATTCAAGGTTCGAGTTTTTTTTATTCAAATCTAACGGAGTTTCCCGTTCAGAATGAAACGAAACTATCACAGAAAACGTGACGTGATGCTCAGAAAGAAGATAGAGAAAGAGAGGAGAGGCTCAGAGCCCACTTGTGCAATTCCCTCTCCTTGGAACAATCAAAGCATGGCCATTCTTCTAGCTCAACACTAATCTTATCCAAATTCTCTGAGGTCCCAACTCCTAAATGCTGAATAAATCCAAGATGACATCTTAGGGGCTTGTCTCTTCCATCAGTTGATAAACTTCTGACCCACACCACTCAAACTTCAAACTTGGACGACCCAAAAGATGAAGGGCTGGCCATAATTTGTCCTGGGGTCACTTGTGGTAGGATCAAGACAGGCCGAATCCTTGCATTCAGCAAGTCTCGTCAAGCATAATAACAATATTCTGTTGATGCCCTGACAAAAATTGCCATCAAATCATTTGATCACTCATTAGTAACGTAGAGACATATATGACAGTTTGATGCAGCCACGTGCAAAGTGCTTTGTTGCAAGGACCATGGCTTTTCGGTGAGGACGTGGGAGTGGGAATGGAAAAGGACAGTGAGAAATTGAGACTTATGTAATAAATTTTTCTGCGTTAGATTGTAATGTGAAAGTTTAAGTGAAAAAATATATTGTGTTTTTTGATATTTGATTAGTAATGTGAAAGTGAAAAAGTTAATCATAAATAATATTAAATTAAATATTATTTTGAAGTGAGATTTTTGAATTATAATTAGACTGTAAGTGAAATTTGCATGACATCAAAATTTAATGCATTGAGTTACAACTTATTACAAGTGAGATTTATATGACCATAAAATTAACTGTACCATCCTGAAAGTGAAAAAATGATAGTGTAAAAGAGAGGTGTGAAAGAGAAAAAAAAAAAAGAAAAAGGAAATAGAGTTTTTTCCATTTCTCATTTCCAGTTCAAAACAAGAGAAGTTAGAAATGAGTTTTCTCACTTTCTATTTTTCTCTCACTTCCATGAATCCAAACACGCCCTAAAACAGAACCTAAACGGCGTTTTTTACTTCTAATGGAGGTTGTTCTTCTATGCTTTTTGAACAATAAAGTCCAAATCTGTTATCGTCTTTGCCGATACAAATTCAAAAAAACGTCAGACTCGCTCAGCGTTCGGTTCATGTGTGTGAGCCACGCACACATACAATAAGAGAATCAATCTGACGTTGACACGTGGATTGAAACTCTTATAATATATTATAATATGTATATGAGGCCCACACACTTAACATATTATAAGAGGATTAATACACGTATCAATGCGTGATTGGTCCTCTTATTATATGTGTGTGGCTCACACACATGAATCAAACCTTTCGCTCATGATTGACATATCAATCACGAGGAAAGATAAATATCAACCAGCCTGCATGGCGCATGCATGTGTTCAGTTTTCAGTTTAGGGCGGGCGCCCACGTTGGGCCTTGGCCCGCAAATTCTTGGATCCATTTGGTGTCAGCTGCACGCGTTGCGCGATCAATTAACTGCATTGCGTGCAATTTTGATTCTCAGCTTCTTCCAGGGTTTTTTTTATTAGCTCTAGCAGTGACAGTGCTGAACACAGGAGATGAGGTTTGAAAATTTGTCTTCGCTCATGTAATCTTTAATCATCCAGTTGCCTCTTGGGACCAAACTAATACTGTGAGGTTGAGTTTGTTTTGAGTGCTGAAGTAGGAAGAGAGTGAGGTTTTTGTCTAGCATCAGGATTGTGAAGTGGGCCAAGACAGGCGAGCAAGCATGCAAGCTTTTATAATCATCCTGATAACTTGCCAGCCTTGTGGAATTAAAACTACTCTGAACTTTTCATTTTCTAATGTTCATTAATTCACTGGAATTTAAATTTATGTTGCCGATTAGAGTCAGTTAATGTTAGTTTATTTTGAAGTCACACTAAATATATAGCGGAGTTGTGATAGTTTTAGTCGATAAATCGCATTAGACATAATTATTACTGAATAATGCTTTTCTAACCAACATTAATTTACTAACACTAGAATATAATTTGTGAGTCCACCTCCGTTCGTGTCATAGAATCTTGAATTAGATTGAGTTTGAAAGCTTGAGTCATAAAAACATTTTTATTTTACCTTCTCTTGACAGTTAAATCTTGTCTATTCTAATCACAATTAAAGTGTTTTTTATGGAGAAAATTACTCTATTTGTAGGGATTCAAACTGGTGATCACTGGGGAGCAAACCCAAAGGCCTGACCAGCGGGCCGCTGGTGGGGGACTTCTTGTTGTAGTGTTGATCCTGCACAGAGAGCACTCTAACACTAAAAAATATATGAATATTGCAACAATTTTAGTCGATAAAATCACAGTAGACATATAATTTCACTTTTAATCTTTAGGGCAGTTAAATGATTGCTGCAACATTTTATCTTCCAGTGATTATGGTAATCATCTCCTTACAACTCCATAAAACTAGCAGCTAATATGTGTTTTTATTGTAGTACTCACTCACTCTCTCATTTAACCAAAAAAAAGGAGAAGGAAAAGAAAATTGTCATAGGTTTTCCTCCTATTTTATAAGTTAAAAAAAAAGAGAACTAACACTTCAAGTGATACTGATTTCAACAAAAACAGTAAGCTTTTCTGGCAAAGTGTTATAAAACGTAAAGCTTTTTCCCTCTTTCATGAAAAATGATTTTAGTTCTTACCCTTTTTTCTTTCCCTTTCCACAATGTTGCTGCATATGAATGTCTCAATGTCACAATGGAATCAGGGACCAAAATGCAGAGTGAGTGAAATTCCTGTCCAAACTCTGAAACTGTGGATGTTGGACTTCGAAATGAGCTCTCCAATGTGGTCCATTGGAGGGCTAGCTTTCATTCAATTCAAGCTGCATGCTTGCTGAGTTCAACTGACAAGTGCCAGTTCTTGCCTTCTCTTTTCCTTTTCCAATTAGCTTTGTTTGATTGAGTTTCTACTTTTCAGCAGGTTAGCTTGCCAGTTGCTGCATCAAATTTTGGCAACGACGTTAGTTCCTTGTGCATACAGCGAACTTGTGCTTCCAATTTTGGATCCTTGTTTCAGTGAGCACATGAAGGCCAAATAGGAAAGGAAACTCGCATATTTTTTTGTCTTCACAAAAATTACATTTGCATATTTATATGATCTTGTCTGTCATTTCCACACAAAAAAAAAAGCTTATGTTAAAAATATAAATGAAATATAAATTGAAAACAAAAATGTAATTACTTCATAAACTAAACAATGGTTTTGTCAGAAAAACACTTTGCTAGAAAACTTAAACCATCGGGTTATGAGCTAACAATGTATATCAAGCTAATTGATTACTCAGCACTTTTCTTTTAAAATTTAATGCTCTGGCATTATGCTAGAAAAATATTTTATCCAATACAAAGAAGGAATCCAGGGCCTGGGTGCAACTGGGGTTACTAATGCCTTTGTTAACTTCTAATAGCAGATGACACCTTGCTGGAGACTTCTCTCTTACGTACTTGGGTATGCTTGTCAGCCAAGGTGTATCGACGAGAAGTAACTGGCCACTTTTGATTGAAAGGTGGGGAAAAAATACTGGATGGGTGGAAGGACCAGACTTCTCTTTTTTGGTGGGGAATCACGTTGCTCAACCCACCCTGTTCATCACCCTCCCAACTTCCTCTTTGAGATTGTGGGAAGATTATGAAAATTTTTGTTGGCAGAGTTTTTACACTCATTGGAGAAGATTGCCTAGAATTTGGAGTTCAACGACGTGCCAAGAAGATAAAACACGGTTGAAGAAAGTGACCCGATCAACCGCCCGGTCGATCTGCCGTGCACGCTGAGAGAAAAATGTTGTAGTGGTCGACCGCCCAGTCCACTGCCTAGAAGGAGCAGCTCAGCATAAGACAGTCGATTGACTGTTCGTTCGACTGTCTATAACGTGGTTTTTGGCTCTACACAACTACCAGTCGACCGTCCTATCGACTAGACAGAGCACATACTTGAGCTTGCACAGAGAGCGGTTGCGGTCGACCACACGATAATTCTGAGCAGTTTTCTATTTGAATTCTAGATTCGTTTCTGATCCGAATTCGAATTTGTTGTTTTTCTTTTCTTCATAAATTCTCTAGCTATATACAGAGGGAGTTGTCCTCAGTAATTGTAATCTGAATTGATTGATAAATAAGATCTCTCTCCTCTCTCTCTCTCTCTCTCTCCTCTTCTGCCCCGAGGACATAAGTAATTACCGAATCTTGTTAAATCTGTATTTTCTCGCTTTTTTTATTTTTATTTTGTTCTTGTAAGTTAGTAACTGTTCTGTGACATACTCAGGTCTTTACCTGTAGATCTCCAACAGGTTTTCAAAAGAGATGGCACGGTGAGTACAGCTAAGAATTGATAAGATTAGACGTAAATTTCTCTTGAGGGGTTACGTTACAACCCTCTTTGGAAGGACAAACTTCTCTCCACTTTGTGATCACGTTGCTCAATGCCACATTGTCCACAAATCCCATTTACTCTCTCTTAATAAGTCGTTCTGGCGCTAGGATAAGAACAATTCCTTCTCGGGCCGTCTACTAACTTCTGCACCGTAGTTGTCGGCCCTTTTTTGAAGGCGGGCCTCCCACGCAAGGTGAAAGCCTTTAATGTGGCGGGCCTCTTTTATTTTGCTTTGTGTACTTGGCCTACTTTTGTTACCGTTGTTTTATCCGGGCCTTCTATTTGTAGCCATTGTACTTGTTTGTTTTCTCAACTTCTTTTTTGGGCTGTTCAATTTCGGACCTGTTTGGTTAGGGGTGAAAGTGAGGAAGTGAAGAAGTGAGGAAGTGGTCATAGTTCCCTTTAGAACTTGAGAATTGGTTAGTAAATTTTCTGGTGTTTGGATGTTTTTGGGAAGTGTGGTTTGGAAAATGTTATGCCTTTGCTGGTGTTTGGATGGTAATGTGGAAGTGAAAGTGGAAAAGTTGACTACAAAGTTGACCACAAAATAATATTAAATTAAAAATTAATTAAGAAAAATAAAAATTAGACTGTAATTAGAATGCAAGTGAGATTTACATGAGCAAAAAATTAACTGTTTTGTGCTACAACTTATTACAAATGAGATTTACATGACCACAAAATTAACTGTAGCACTCTGGAAGTGAGGAAAATGTTGTGTAAAAGAGAAAAGAGAGAAGGAAAAGAACTTTTTCCATTTTCCTTTTACGATGTTTGGATGAACAGCGGAAATGAGAAAAGACACTTCCCACTTCCTCACTTCCACCCAATTCCTTGAATCCAAACAGCCCCGAAATGAAAAATGAGAAAACTCTTTTATAAATAGTTAATTTTGTGATCATGCAAATCTCACTTGTATTCTAATTACAGTCCATTTATTTATTTATTAATTTTAATTTAATATTATTTTATGATCAACTTTGTGATTAATTTTTCACTTTCACTTTCACATTATCATACAAACACCAGAAAAGACATAATATTTTTCAAATCGCACTTCTCAACAATATCCAAACACTAGAAAATTTACTAACCAATTTTTAAATTCCAAAAGTAACTATTACTACTTTCTCACTTCCAACCAAGCAGCCCTTTTAACGAAACGCGTGGCAATCACACCCACCCGTTTCGCATTAAAAAAAAAAAATACAATGAAAGAATTTTTATTTGATTCTTCCCTCAAATACAACTACAAATGTGGCATAGTTTGTCACCTTTCACTACTCTCAGAAATAAGCTGGAACTCAACTTAAGTATTATTGAGTATGACTAAAGTTTGAAGAGAGAATAAGGGCGAATTTTATGTTAAATCTATGTTAGCAAAAATATCAGTGGAACGGATAAATGTCTATAAGCTTTCAAATGTTTCAAATAGACAAGTATAAATAGTTTTTGAAAAATATATCATCACATAATACAAACAGATTTAAATTTCAGATCTCTTACTCGTTGCAAATAACAAAAACTCAGATTTGGACCACATAATTTGTACCCATCCACATCCTTATTCCATACTGTTTCAAAGGTGTGACGGGGACATAAGCACAAGACAGTACTGAAGTTTGAAATTCGCAATATGTGGGCCTTACTATAATTTTCCACAAAGGTCTCCTTCATTATATCTATTTTATTTATACTTTTTAATTAGAAAAAGAAAGTGAGGTGTATACATGTGGGTATACTTTTCTCCCTGACAAGTTAGTGATGAGTCCAAACATTAGGATAAAAAATTAATAAGATATTTGCTCATGCAGGGTTCGCGAAAATAAGTTAAACAAAAGTATAACATTGAGGCTTGAGAGCAGATTTGGTATTAATATATAATCTGCAATTGAATTGAAATTAAATAATTGATAATAGTAATATGCCTTGTTAATTATGAATCATTATCTTTTTAATTTGAATTCTTACAATTATTAAGATTTAGGGCCACACTGAAATCTAAAATTTTGCAACTGTTATTTTATTTCACGTGTATTTATGAAAATTTTAAACAGAAAAAAGAATTAAATAAGAAAACTCAACAGACATAAACTGAGAAGCCCACGTGACCGCAGCCGTCAAAGGTGCCCCACTGCCGGGCATGATCTCTGCCTTTATCCCTCCCGCGACGCGTGTAAACAAACTACATACCCGCCGCCGTCCGCTTACTCGCTAACGCCGTTAACTCCGTCACCCCGAGCTGTTCACATTGCAAGGGCACCGCAGTAATTTCGGCATAGTTTCATTATGCTCACCGTCTCTCTCGTTCACAGGCATAACCGTGTCTTGAAAGCCATCCAATCAAGTGAGGCCACTGGGTCCCGCTGGAGGCTCATCGGATTGAACGGTCCGGATGAGTTCGATGACGGCTGTGACGAAAAACGTGTGAGCAAAAAAAATTTTCAATTTCAGCACCCTCAGCCGCAAAACTTCCGCGACCGCCGTCACGCTCCCCCCGACCTCACCAGCCTTCATCCACGCGCCCGCTGGTACAGAATCTCCATGCGGTCATTCCCGTATAGAAATCCTATGCGGTCTAATCGCAACTGTCCTGTACATTTGGCTATAAATACGCCCACTGCATTCCCCCGTAGCTCACCCTCACAATGGCGACTCGACTTCTGTTCTTCGTGCTGCTGCTCGCGGTCCGGTGCTCCGCCGAGGGCGGTGTGGTCACCGCCAGCGGGGCCGGGCCAGGCTGAGCCGGGCCGCGTTCCCCGAGGGGTTCACGTTCGGGACGGCGGCGTCTGCTTATCAAGTGGAGGGATGGCGCTCAAGGACGGGCGAGGGCCCAGCATCTGGGACGTGTTCGTTAAAGTCCCCGGTGAATCTCAGCCGTCCATTTTTTTTTAAATTTACACTGATTAAATATTTTATTTTATTTATTTGTTTATTCATTATTCTGTGATTTTTGAGGAAGCAGGGAACATTGCCAACAATGCGACCGCAGACAGGGCAGTGGATGAGTACCATCGATATAAGGTAAATTTGATGACAGGGTGTTCAAGTTTTTAATTTTTTACTGTTGTTGTGTAGATGATAGATTACTGTTGTTGTGTAGATGATAGATTCACTCTCTTTTTTTCTTTGTATATTTCAGAAAGATGAAGTATTTTTATATTTACAACAAATAAATCGGAAAGTACTGGATCTATTTGATTGTTTATGCGCCGGCAATTTGTTTCTATTGTAATTTGCAAATAAGTTGTGATTTTTTTTGAAAATAAAAGATTATTTCTGGAAAAGCTGAACCACCATCTATTCCGATCAAATATCCCTTTAATCTTTCAAATTTAGTTTGATTACTTTTTTTTTTTTACATCTGTATTTATATGAAAAATGGAGCTAAAATTTGAAAATCTGCAACAAAATGAGCTCAGCTTCTGAAATCACATTTGAAACGGTATTTGCAATTTGCACTGTGCCTGGTTATCCAATAAGTTTCGGCTGGATGAGTCTCTACTACAAATTTATACATGCAGAGATAAAATGCTTCAGTGTTAACTTTATAGATTAAACTGAAAAATTCAATTAACCGATTATCTAGCTGAATCATATTTTCATGATTAATTTTCTCAATTTTGACCAGTAAGATAATATGTTGTCGATAATTGGAAAGCAAAATGGTTTCAGGTTTACAATATATTGAGCTATAATGTTTTGCTATTTTTACTATTTATACTGAAATTTTGGAAACTAAATCGTTCATGTAATTACTATTAACTTTTTTTAACTTCAATTCATGCCTATAATTAGTTAATACTGTTTCAGGTGCAGATATATTTGTTGGTTTATGTACATAGTAAGCTTTGTTGCTTTTTTTTTTGCATAATGCCAAAGCTTCATTTGGACAGCCTTTGCTGCCTTTTTATATAACGCAAATTAGGCTCGAAAAAAAAAAAAAAAAAAGAATATATCTTATATAAAATTAAGGTATATGATGAATGCAATTATTATCATGTTGTTAAGCTGCAATCAACATGAGAGAGAAAGACAAGTATTCACTGGCATCCATGTGCATGCCTTCTCAAAACAACAGCTAATTCTAGCCTACACCTATTCTAGTTTGCTCTTGATTGTGATTGTGACACTGCATCTTAATCTGCTGGTTAGTATCCAAAATTAACTAATCTCAAGTTGTGCAATCTGTATCTTTGTGCCAGTTTTGCAGAACTAAAACAATTTCCAATTGGTAACTAACTAGAGATTTTTAGAGATAAAGGATCGCTTTAAAGCCAGGACTAATCGGAGACTAGCTGAATGTTATTCCGGTAATCTCGAATGAAGTGAAATCTACTGAGCAACTGGTTTAAATCCAGCTCGATAAT
This sequence comes from Agave tequilana, assembly GCA_038442645.1. NCBI lineage: Eukaryota > Viridiplantae > Streptophyta > Magnoliopsida > Asparagales > Asparagaceae > Agave > Agave tequilana. Next base: position 66,259 of record JAVJIF010017621.1, read on the forward strand.
TTACAGCATAGCACATTTTGGTATTCAATTTGCGGCGTGCAAATCTTAATTAAGAGCAAACATAGCGTAAATGAGCAAGTGGATATCGTGTGTCAACATGTCAAATACTAATCTTTTCTAATTAGAGATTCATTAATTATATGGACTTAGTATTATATATATATATATATATATATATATATATATATATATAATATATATATATATATATATATATATATATATATATATATATATCCGCATTTTGGTTATCTGCAAATTAAATTTATGTATTCAAATGTTATTGTTGGCATTCTGATGCAGGAAGATGTAAACATCATGAAAAAGATGAACTTTGATGCATATCGTTTCTCAATCTCATGGTCACGGATTTTCCCCAGTACGCAAAACGATAATTTCAATTCAAGCTCCCATCACTTGGTCAGAAATGAATTAGTTTTCTAGATTTTAACTGATCTGTAAATGTCTTTTCTTTTTCATATAGATGGTGTAGGGAAGGTAAACTGGAAAGGGGTAGCGTATTACAACCGTTTGATAGACTATATGGTATCACAAGGTGAACTCCATATTCAATGCTTATAGTAGTAATATATCGTTATTAGTTCATTATAAGTTGATGATTGCAATGATGGATTGTTGTGTAGGCATCATCACCATATGCAAATCTTTATCACTATGATCTCCCAGAAGCGCTTGAGAAGAAGTATACAGGCTTGCTAAGCCACAGGGTTGTGTAAGTGTTTATATCGACTCATTTTCCATGAAATTATCCATGCATGATTCAGTGTGCGTCAATTCAATATACGAGCATATAGTTCTTGTTATTTTGCGCAAAGCAATTATGGAGAAACATAACAATGCAAGTCATAGTACTCTTTTTTTCTTGAAATATTTTGGACAAGTATTTAAAGACTATTTCTGCCCTGTGCAGGAAAGATTTTGCCGATTATGCAGATTTTTGTTTCAAACACTTTGGTGATAGAGTTAAGAACTGGATGACGTTTAATGAGCCAAGAGTGGTGGCTGCTCTTGGGTACGACGAGGGCAGCTTTGCCCCTGCGAGGTGCACAAACTGCACGGCAGGTGGTAACTCTGCTACAGAGCCTTACATTGCCGCGCACAACTTGATCTTATCTCATGCTGCTGCAGTGAAGAGATACCGCGATAAGTATCAGGTAGAGAATTACTCGCACCCCACTAATTTCTAATATTATTGAGTTTTTAAAAATATTGATTTGTTATTGTTACTGAATTGTTCACTTGATAGATTATCGTCATTATAACCATATTTACATTATTACTTGAATTATCATGATATATTAGCTTATTGATCTTTTCTTTGCCAAATGGCTTAATGGTTATCTTCAAGCTGATTTATTCATTTTATCGGCTACTTAATTAAAATGATTCCAAAAAGTATTAGTATGCATAACTATTTAGCTAACATGTTTTGTTTAAGAATTACAATAAATCTCCTTAAAATAATCATAAAAATATGACTTAATTTCTTTACCAAATGGCACCATAGGCCTATTAGTTTCTTTGACTTCTTCCTGCATATTTTACAGGGTTCTGAAATCAGCCTCTTGTCGAAATATATTATTAAATGCCAAAAGTGGTGATTTAGTCAGAATTGTGATTAACATAACTATTTATGATCTTTTCAGGCAACACAAAAAGGCAGGATAGGAATCCTATTGGATTTTGTTTGGTATGAACCTCTATCAAACTCAACAGATGACCAAGCCGCGGCGCAAAGAGCAAGGGACTTTCACATTGGATGGTAATCTACCAAAAGTTCATCAAATCAACAAGTTCAAGATTAGAATTCTTTCTCCAAAAAAAAAAATTTAAGAATAGAATTTTGTTTGCAATTAAGTATATAATTAACTTTTAATGAATCGTATGCTGTTTATAGGTTTCTTCACCCAATAATATACGGTGAGTATCCGGAATCACTGCAGGAGATTGTCAACGAAAGGCTCCCGAAGTTCACTGCCAACGAGGTTAAGATGGTCAAAGGTTCCATAGATTTTGTGGGAATTAACCAATACACAGCTTACTATATGTATGATCCTCATGCACCAATGCAAGCAAAGCCGACTAGCTACGCTCTTGATTGGAGAGTTGGATTTGCTTGTGAGATCCTCTGTTTTCTTTAACGATGATCGTATTCATATATCTTCTTTATTTCTTGTTTGCACATACTTTGTTCTAAGCTTGTTTCTTCTCCAATTATGCAGATGATCGCAATGGAGTCCCAATTGGACCGCGGGTAATTACTGAAATTTCAACACGCAAATAAATTCACCATTAATGATAGCTTTGTATTCCTGTTCTCTTTCTAATTCGAGTTCCATTGTACTTTACTAGTCTAAGAGACAATTTCAAATTTTTGCAGGCAAACTCGAAGTGGCTTTACATGGTGCCATGGGGAATGTACAAAGCCGTGACATATGTGAAGGAACACTACGGAAACCCTACCGTTATTCTCTCGGAAAATGGTGATTTCTGTTCATATGTTTGTAAATTACCTTGTCACAAAATGTTGTTCTATATTTAGTACCTAAATTTGGCAACTGTGTGATAAATTGGTAATAGGAATGGATGATCCTGGCAATGTGACACTTGCTGAGGGGTTGAAAGACACGACGAGACTCAATTACTACAAGAGCTACATTACCGAGCTCAAGAAGGCGATAGATGATGGGGCGAACGTGATAGGTTACTTTGCCTGGTCGCTGCTGGATAACTTCGAGTGGAAGTCCGGGTACACCTCAAGGTTCGGCCTGGTCTATGTCGACTTCAAGAACCTCAAGAGGTACCCTAAAATGTCGGCTTATTGGTTCCGAAACATGCTTCAGAGGAAGAAGAACTAGTTTGCATTGCATATCAATGTGCTTTTTTAGTCAACTTCCCTTGTTATCGTTTGTTGGGGATGTTAGGCTAGCAGTTAGAAGAACTTTGTTTCTCTGATTACGTATCTTGCGTTCAGCTTTACGTGTAGAGCTTCAACAGAGCAATAATAAGAGTAAATTTAATAAGAGTAAATTGAACTGGATTCGGTATGGATCTAGGCTTTTGTTTCTCTCTTGTGGCTCAATGGGATTTTGTGAATTTGATATCAGTGTTGATCTTTGAAGAAGATTGAAAATTGTAACCATATAAAACATGGTTTAAAATATTAGAATCGGTGCGACAGTTTATAGTTTTCAGTGTAAATATCATCCATATTGAACGCCAATATTGAAACTATCGGCAATATCGGCCGATATTTCAGGTTTAATATCCTCAATATGTATCAGAATCTGCCGATTTTTGATATCATGATATAAAACTCTCAGTACTCGGTGCTCGGTTACTGATGAGATACAAGATAAGCATAATGGACGTGAAACAGCACCGCCAGCTCGAGTACAGGAAAGTCCTTGTACGCCTTCAGGGACTTGACCTTCAGGATGGCTCCCCGCCACATCGAGCTCCGACCTCTGTCCCTCGCGGTGGTGGTGCTGCTGCGATCCGGTAGCGATGCTCGAGCCCGAGTTGTGATCTGGCATCAATGTAGCTCGTTGAGATCTAGATCCTAATCTATTAGAGGACTTCGTCAAGCTTCGATCTTTCTGTGTGAATCCTAAAGAGCAGCTCTTTTCTTCATCTGGGTCATCTTTGTTTTTTACTGATAAAAATCTCTCCTTTCTCCTGGGTCTGGGGTTTAGTATCTAGCTTAAGCTTGTCCTGTTGGTGTTTCTCCTGCCCGAAATTAAGGGTTTTCTTCAAGTTTTAGCATATAAGATCTCAGCTTTCTTATGGGTTTTTGGTTGGTTGACTTTAGAATCAGATTTCAAAATTTTCCAATTAATCTTATAGAGCTCCTCCCCTCTTCATCTGGATCATCTTCTTTCCAAATCTCTCCCTCTCCTGCCCAAATCTACCACTTAAATCTTAAGTTTTTTCAAACCCATAAAGCTCTATTATCTCAAATCTTAGCTCATTTCGCTTTGTTTCAGACAGAATATAAAAAAAAATTCAACCTTTTTCCTGTCAATAGAACTTCCCCTTCCCTGTCCACTCTGTCTTTCCTTTCCCCAATCTGTGAACTATATTAAAAAAAAAAAAAAAATCACATTTAATTACCCAAAAATTTATAAAAATAAACAGAAATTGATTGAGCTGGACGGAAAAAGAAAAAATAAGACAGAAATATATAAAAAACAGAAATTAATGCATGTATACACAAATTTATAAAAATTGACTAAATCGGACAGAAAGAAGGGAGGTTCGACAAAATTATATAAAAAAGACAAAATTAACCCAGATAAACAGATAAAGAGAAAAACTTGGCGCGATTTTCCAACGATGACGGGAAAATCTGGAGCGAGGCTGATCTGCACTTGGGAGCAAAATTTTGAATTAGTTTGTGAGTTTGAGTTAATTTGTAATTTTAAAATAATTTTACTGATGAATTTTGATTTTTGACGTGGATGTTAATTTCTGTGGGGATGCTAATTTTTTTGATTTCAGGAATGGGACGTTAATTTTAATTTATTCGGAGTTCGGTGTTTGTACTTTTTAAGGGATATTAATTTAATTTTTTGGTGTAGCATTTTCTCCATCTTCTTTCTTTTTATATTTAATTTTTTATTTTATAATAGTCTTCCCGTTCATTTTTCCCAGCTTCTTGGATCTGAGTAGCTCTGGCATTGAGGAAGCTCCCTGTACTCTCTTCTGCAGTGTTGTTGTAGAGCCGAGCAGCCCCATGGCCATCAATGGAGCTCCACCGCCTGCTGGAATGAAGCTCACTCTCCCGATCCTTGTGGTATCCACCGTCATCACCAGGATACATCGATCAGACCGCCATTGAGCGTCAGATCTGATCTGATGGCCAGATCTGGATGAGACCTCCATGGAGCGTAATCACTTCAAGAAAGTCGTTGTGAGCTGCAGCAATGCTGAGCTCTGATATCATTGATGTGTTCCTTCCCCTTCCGTTTTCACTGCAGCAGACTGATAGGACTGATACGCTGAGTCTTCAGCAGCTGCCGCCGGCCATCGTCGGAGTTGTGACTGCATCAGCGGGTGAGTGAGGGAAGAAGGAGACAGCGAGTGGAAAAATTTTTGGTAAGGGTGCAGACGAATTAGCAAATTGGATATGCATATTATCATATCGATTTATGTTATTTTTTAGGGGACACAGATCATGTTACAGACATTCATATATATATATATGAGAAAAATGGATATCAGCCGGCAGGCTGAGAAAACTCTCTCAGCCTGCGCTGACGTGGCTCAAATTGTCACGTCACTGAGTTGCGGCACGCTTTTAGGCGACTGTTAAATTACCAAATACCCCTTATGAAAAGCAACTCTTAGAGCGTTCCCTTGATTATTGTTTATTATTATTTTTCCCCCTTTTTTTTGCCGCTCTTTATAGGGTATTCTATATAAATTACTTTTCACCCTATTTTCCTGACCTCTTTTTGAAAGATCTAGTTTCATCTTTTCAGTTTGCGATAAACTTTTTTTCTGAAAATATAAATCTTTTTAGATCAATTTTTTTTTCGAAAAGCTTTAATGTCGACGTCTGAGCAGTATACCGACGATCTTAATTTGGAAGATATTACATCTGGATCTACTTTCTCTCAGAATATTGAAAATCTTGAAGGGTTGACATCTCTGCATGCCGATCAACAGGTTTTTATTGTTTATATATATTTTAAAAACAATTTTTGAAATATTGATTGTTTTTCTCTTTAGACTATGAGGTACTGCGACCGTTTTAATATTCGGTCGCAATCTTATTTGAAAATAATCTCCGGCTGTGAATTCTTTTTTTCTAGGGTATGCGTTTTAGGTCGCAGTCTTTAATAAGGAGTAATATAGATTTCTTCACATACGGATAACTGCGACTTAGGTCATAGTCTTTAGTAAGGAGTAATATAGATTTCTTCACATGCGGATAACTGCGATCTAATAAGGAATAATATAGATTTATTCACATACTGATAACTGCGACTTAGGTCGCAGTCTTTAATAAGGAGTATTATAGATTTCATAACTGCGACTTTGGTGGCAGTCTTGAATAAGAAGTAATATAGATTTCTTCTCATACGGTTAACTGCGACCTTGGTCGCAGTAATTGATAAGAAGTAAATTATTTTTCATCTGTTATGCGACCTTGGTCGCATTTATATAACTTATATTTTATTCATTTAATTGGTGTAATTTTTTTTTGGTAGGATATGAATGCACATGGAGAAATGTCTGGAAGCTCAGATAAGTTTTTAGGGAAACAGTTCTTGTCGCATATGGAAGCATACAATTTCTACAATTCTTTTGCAAGGAATAGAGGTTTTAGCGTGAGAAGAAAAGGTACAGATAAGTCACGGAAGCCTCCACATGAGATTATTTGCAGAAAATTTTGCTGCAACAAGGAAGGTCTGAAGAAATTATGTGACAAAAGACAAGATGGGCTTACAGTGCATCGTCGAGTTAACACTAGAGTAGGTTGTCCTGCTGAGATGCATATCCGTCTTCGTTTATTTTCGGACTCAAGTCGATATTGGGTTATCACAAAATTTGTTGATACTCATTCACATGAATTGTCTAGCCCTGATAAGGTACATCACCATTACTCTCACCAGTCTCATCGTTCAACAATTAGCAGAAGCATTATGAGCAATCTGGTTGATGTTGGAATGCGGCCTTCAAATATTTCCCGCGTTGTGAATGCAATGAGCCAGGGAGAAGGCTTTGAAGAAGTGCGCCCTCAACAAGTTATCGATTTCACTCGTCAATGTAGAAATAACTGCGGTGATGAGTTTATTGCTATTATCAAATATTTTCAAGAGAAAGCCGAGACCGATCCAGAATTCTTCTTTTCAAGTGAAGTCGATAACGCGGGCACACTGAGAAGCATTTTTTGGGCTGATGGAAGAGCTATTTCCTCGTATCTTACCTTCTGTGATGTGATCGTTTTTGATACCACATACAGAACTAATCACTTGAGCTTGCCATTTGCTCCATTCACTGGAGTAAATCATCACCGGCAGTCAATTTTGTTCGGCTGTGCTTTGCTTGCTGATGAGCAGAGGGATACTTTTGTTTGGTTATTCCAAAAATGGCTCAAGTGCATGCATGGAGTTGAACCCAAGCTGATTATTACTGATCAGGATGCGCAGATTGGTGACGCCATCAAGATTGTTTTCCCAACTTCTCGGCATCGTTACTGTTTCTGGCATGTGCGGAAACATATTGCCGAGCAACAAATCCCAATGGCAAACAAGTATGGAGAAGATATGGTCTCCGATTTTCATGCTTGGTACACCACCCGCGATATAAGGACTTGTGAGGAAAGATGGCGTCTGATGAGTGAAAAATATCAGTTAGAAGAAGAAGATGACAGTTGGTTGATGAAGATGTACAGGCTTCGTGGACACTGGGTTAATGCATATCTCAAGGATGTTTTCTGTGGAATGACAACCAGTCAGAGGTCCGAGAGTATTAATTCCTTTTTTGATGTTTTGTTAACTCAAACACTAAACTAGTGGAATTTGTTCACCAATATGATAAAGCCGTTGCTTCCCGTCGTGCATCTGAATCTCTTCAAGATTTTAGGGGTTTGAATTCTGTGCCCAATTGTACATCCAATCCATATGAGATACAGGTTTCGAAGTTGTATACACCGAAGATTTTTCAGTTGTTCCAAAATGAATGGGCAGTTGTAATTACACTGTTTTCAGAAGAGGTGGAACATGACAAACCTGGATCAATATATTTGGTTGGTAATTTTTCAGAACCAAAAGACAGGTGGGAAAAGGTCAGTTATGATAAACGAGAGGAACTTCATGTTTCTTGCAGTTGCTCGTTATTTGAAACAGAGGGTATCCTATGTGGACATATTCTGTGTATTTTGTGGCGCAATCACGTTACACATATACCGGAATCATATATACTTCAGAGATGGAGGTTGGATGCTCGTTACAAAAACATTGCAATTGAAAATGGCATGAGGCTTTTCCCAGTCAAGGCACTCCACGGACGGCTAGATTGTTGACAGTTCATTCAAAATTTAATGCAATTGTGAACATGGTCGCTGATTCTGATGAAAATATTTCAAAGTTGGAGGCAGTTTTGGAAAGTTTTGCCCAAGATACAACTAGAGAATACAGAGCAATGTCAGGAAATGATCGTTCATCACAGCCTAAAACTGCGGTTGGTTCCAGTGGATCCGTTGTCGTATTGCGAGATGGTGAAGAATTGAATATACGTGATCCAATTGGTCCTGTACCAACCAAGGGGAGGCCTAGAGCTGCATCCAGGCTTAAGTCTGGTTTTGAAGATTCTATTTCTCAGAAGGAAGTTAAGCATCGAATATGTGGTAACTGCCAAGAGCTGGGCCATTACAGGACTGGTTGTCCGTTATTGGTATTACATTAAACCTGTTAATAATTTTTTTTTCTAACGATTAATCTTAAAAATTCTTACTATTTAATTTTTTTTGGCAGAAGAAGTAGCTTTGGGTTGCTTCCATCTCGAAGGAACAAAGACTTCAATTTTTTTTATGAATTGCGACCAGGGTCGCACAGTGTAGAGAGATTAAGTTGATTTCTGACACTGGCATGTAATTATAATCAGATTTATTATCATGCTTTGATTTCTACTGTATTATTTTTGTTTGTAGTTGTACTTTAAAGTTTTAATGCTACTTTATAGTTTAATTTTTTTTGTTTATAATGTAGTCAGAGACTTTGTCTCGTTGTACATGGTTAATTGCAACCAAGGTCGCAGTGTTGTTATTGATAAAGATGGCCAGCAACTTCAATCTAGGGTCGCATTACATGTACTGCGACCAAAGTCGCAGTACGTTAGGTAGGTTTTTTCCTTTATATTAACACGCATAGCGACCAATGTCGCAGTGTTGTTGTTGATTAAAACATTGCCGCCATCAACTGCGACCAAAGTCGCATTGTATTTTACTAAGACTGCGGCTATCAACTGCGACCAAAGTCGCAGTACGTTAGGTAGTTTTTTTCCTTTATATTAACACGCATAGCGACCAATGTCGCAGTGTTGTTGTTGATTAAAACATTGCCGCCATCAACTGCGACCAAAGTCGCATTGTATTTTACTAAGGCTGCGGCTATCAACTGCGACCAAAGTCGCAGTACGTTAGGTAGTTTTTTCCTTTATATTAACACGCATAGCGACCAATGTCGCAGTGTTGTTGTTGATTAACACAATTACTGAAGGCATGTTTGTTTCTAATATCAGTACGCAATAGTAAAAACCAAGTTGTAACAAATGAAGACTGTAAATAATCAATGGAACTTATAATAAATAAATGTATAGAAATGTGTATAAATTAAATCAATACAACAAAAAAATTATGCAATGAATTGCACTTGAAATATTTTTTACATTTATAAAAAAATTGTGGTATATCAATAATTTGTCAACTATCAGTCTTCAAATGTCATATGTCGTACAATGTCTGTTTCTTCATCCCAACTCTTCTCTACATCTGCAAGCATCATGTATGCAAGCTCACTTCTTAGTTTCTGTACACCAGCAACCGTAACAGCATCAACAGCTGATAGATGATACCCAGACGCTATGCTTTCCATGTACTTGCATACATATATAGCGCAATCAACACTGAAATTTCCATAGAGCAATCATTAAATGAAATTAGATTTTGTACCAAAAAAAAAGTAGAAAATATGTAATGAAATTAGATGTCAAAAATTTATATACCTGTTTGCTTGTTGGGGGCATTTTGCGTATTTTATTTTATTTTTTCTCATTTTTTTTTAAAATGAATCTGAAAAATCTCTATTAATCTATCTTTCTGCAATGTCAATAGGAACAAAAATTAGTATTAATCAAATTAATTGCAAGTTTCCAGTAATCAAAATATTAAACTTCAACTCACCATTATTCTTGCATCATTTTTGTAAAGGTTTGTTATACTACTTTTTTTGTCAGCTGGGACCAAAGAGTTGTAAAAAATCCACTCTTCTGTGCTGCAATCGAATACCAGCAAGGTCCAGTGAAATCCCTGCTCGTCGGCACTATGTTTGTGATTGATCGGGAAGAACATGTACTGCACGTCAGCTGTCCAGTTTTTCAACAGCTTCTGCTTGATGAAATGACCTTCCAGATCTTCAATTTTATTTACAACACCGTGCTGCGGACAAGAAGAAAAAATTTTTAAATCGAATACAAAATGAATTTAAAATATAATAAAAATTTCTAAACTGCGACCTTAGTCGCACTATATTATTTAGTCGCAGTATATGAGTTAGTAGCAGTACATTTTAATTATAAACTGCGACCTTGGTCGCATCTCCGACCTTGGTCGCAGCTCCGACCTTGGTCGCAGCTCTTATCTGTTACTTTTTGTCGCAGTACCTGAGTTAGTAGCAATACATTTTAATTATAAACTGCGACCTTGGTCGCAGATCCGACCTTGGTCGCAGGTCGCAGCTGTTACATTTTGTCGCAGTACCTGAGTTAGTAGCAATACATTTTAATTATAAACTGCGACCTTGGTCGCAGTACATGTGTTAGTAGCAGTACATTTTAATTATTCACTGCGACCTTAGTCGCAGTACATGATTTATGCCTACATAGAGAATATTAGTAATCTGTTCCAGAGTTGATATTACATTAAACCGTAAAGGAGAAAGTAGATTTTTACCCAAGCTTCGCTTCGGAAGAATATGCTTTTTATTCCTTCTCTTTTCTCAAGATGCTGCATGTAGAAATGAATTACATTTGAATCTAAGTCTTTACTGAACATCAGGTCCTCAATGTCATTCCTTGAAATGATGATTGAATTATTGGTATCCTGATACGCAGTAGAACTGTAAGATATTTAAAACAAAGTTAGTAATTTAATTGTTGTTATATAAAGGTATAACAGAAATTTTTTGGATATGAATTAACTTACTCAGAGTAGGACTTGTCGAAGAATTTTTTTATAAGATCTTGTTGATGGGGCTGCAGAATTCTGTATGATGTGGTTTCGGTCAATTCTCTCGATGTGGAGGAAATCTCTTTGTCGCCGAAACCAGCGGTTGAACTCGCAGCCGCAGGCTGTGGAAGAGGATTTTCATTTTTTTTCTTCTTCTGTTTTGGATAAACAAAGTCGGAGTCATCACGATCTCTTTCAGCGCGCTTTCGTTCTTTGACTCCCCTTTCTATTGTTCCTTTAGAGGTTTCCAAAACAGCTTCTTTTGAGGGTTGCTTCTGAGGCGGAGTATGTTCTTGAATTTCTTCTTCAGAAGCTCTATCTCTTTGGATTTCTTGAGTCATTTGACTTAGATCCAGAGAAAAACTTGGAATACCTTCCCCAGCAATAATTAAAACAGACTCAGAACCCATGATTTTATCCTCTTCCAGTTTTTTCTTCTTCTCCTCTTCAGCCTGCTTCTCCATCTGCTCCTTCATTCTTTTGTTCTCCATCTGCGCCTTCCTCCTCTTCTTCTCATTCTCTTCCTCCTCCCTCCTCCTCCTCTCCTGCCCCTCCTCTTCCCTCCTCCTCTTCTCCTTCTCCTCCTTTTCCCTCCTCTTCTTCTTCTCCTCTTCTTCCCTCATTTTCCTTTCATTCTCCTCCTCTTCCCTTCTTCTATTCTCCTCCTTCTCCTCCACTTCTCTCCTCCTGTTCTCCTTTTCCTTCTCTTCTCCCTCTTCTTCTCCTTCTCTTTCTCTTCCTCTTCCCTCTTCCTCCTTTCATTCTCCTCCTCTTCCCTTCTTTTATTCTCCTGTTGCCTTCTTTGGTTTTCCTTCTCTTTTTTTTCTCTTCTTTTTTTTAATTTTAATTCAGCCTCGATTTTTTTCTCTGTCTCCATATTTTCAATCTTTTTTTCAAGCTGAGAAACATAATCTCTCAAGAGCTGATTTGCAGACCTCAATCGTTTTATTTCTGCTGCTTGATCATCCGGTGTAGGTGGCAAATAACCTTCAAAAATTGGTTCTTGCTCACTCATTTCAGCTTGATCTGGCTCCTTTTCCGCCGGGATGTCAGCCTCATTCAATGTATGGCCTCCTTCTTCTCCTTCACTTTCACCTTCTTCTTCTTCTTTTTCTTCACCTTCATCTTCATCTTCATCTTCTGCTGCTTCTTCTTCCTCATCCTCTTCCCCTTCAACTGGAAGGCCAACCATAATTTTTTCATCATTAGAGATGTTGGCCATTCGACTCAAAATCTGAAAAAAAACAGAATAAAGGTAAGCTAAAAATAAAACAATGAAATAATGATACTGCGACCATGGTCGCAGTTTATTTATGAAATATTTTAGATAAGATTGCGACCATGGTCGCAGTATGTTTGTCGTGCATAAATTTATCTGCCAAGACATGCAGCTCAACACTGCGACCATGGTCGCAGTATGTTTGTCGTGCATAAATTTATCTGCTAAGACATGCAGCTCAACACTGCGACCATGGTCGCATTTCTGTTGAAAAGGGTATTTTCAAGAGAATGCGACCATGGTCGCACATTATTTGTCAGGCAGAAAACGAACTGCGACCTTGGTACTCAATACTGCGACTATGGTCGCATTTTATTTGTACTACACATAAAAAGAAGTTTAACTTACAATATTGCTGTCAATCTTTTTTAGATCAACTTCAAGTAGAGATCTGCCAATATTTTGGAGGTCCCATCTTACTGCGCGTGGGGTTTTTCCTCCAAATCAGACCTCTGCTCAAAAATAGGTGCCCTCTCACACAGCCAATACTGCCAAAAATTAAAAAATAAATTAGTTTCCACAAATTTTCTCAATTTATGGGTAAATTTCATACAATGTTGGCCAAATTTCAGATTTCTACTTACAATAATTTGCACGGAGCATCCTTGCAGCTCGTACGTGGCTTGCCTGAAGATGTTCATTGACTCAATCAGGAATTGCCAAACAGCTTTTGCCCAGCATATTGTCCTCATCAGTTGCATATTGGCAATCTGTTCCACAATATACCACGGCACCGTGCATTTACTGCCAGAGAAGAAAAGAGTGGCCGACATGTATAGGATGACTAATGTGGTAAAGTCTTGAGCTGCAAGTCTATTTATGTCTCTTATAATTTCCTTCATAGACATTTGCTGCTCAAATTGTTCATCCTGTGTCACATCTAATATATCCCTCCTCCTCCTCTTGACAAGAAGATCATCCAAAGCATTTTCAATAGATACTTTTGTGATCTTCTTTATATTGGGGAAAAAATGTTTTATAACCCCTCTATCCTTCAGCGTACATGTCTTATTCATCACAAAATCTACTCCATTGACAGGTAGACCAAAAGTAAGGGCAACATCCTCCACTGTTAACTCAATCTCTTTGCCCCCAATTGTAAAGATCCTTGTATTACTGTCATACTGGTCTAAAATACGCAGTACGGCCAAGTTTGATTTAAGAGCCTCTTCAGCCGCAAATTCTTCATTGTAAAACGCCATGAAGATTGGGCCAAATGGGGTATTCTTCATCGCCTCTACGAAATTTGCCGGTATGTACTTCTTAATTTTCTTCATTAACTGGCACATTGGTTTTATGCTTGATCTCAGAGGACGAACCTGTATCTGTTGTTTACCTACGTAGGAAGAAAAATTAAACACTTTAGACCAATGATTATTGAAAAAGTCAGAAAATACTACGGTGCAATCAATAACAACTGCGACCCTAGAACGTACTGCGACCAAGGTCGCATTGCGACCAGGGTCGCACTACGATCAAGGTCGCATAAGACTACAGTGAAATCAGAACAACTGCGACCCTAGTCAACAGTGCGACCAAGGTCGCATAAGACTACAGTTCAAACAGAAACAACTGCGACACAAGTTTGATAAAAACATATTATTTAAAATAAACTGCGACCTTGGTGAAGACTTGAGACTACAACTCTGATTTAAACAACTGCGACCCCCATGTCATCAGTATGTGAGAAAAAAAGTAAATTTCATATACTGCGACCAACGTCGCATTCGTCTACAAGGAAAGGTAAAAAAAAAAAAATTTCCAAAGTCGCACAGATCTGAACTGCGACACAGTAAAAATAGAAGTAAATAATAAAAACTTTTCAAAAAATAGGACCTTTATCGTCTAAATTTGAAAATCTCTTTTCGTAATTGCGACCATGTTTCCAATATTTAAAAAAAATTTTAAAAAAAATGCGACTTCAGAAATAAATCTTGAAAAATTTAAAACTATGAAAATACACAAAACCCTAAAAATTTTTGAAAATATCAATTTTGTGGTACCTTTTTCGACGGATGATTTCTTAGGCGCCATCAGTTGCAAATAATTTTTTTCAAAAACGGATGAAATTTTTGAAGGAAAAGAACTAATTGGATCAGAACCGCCGGTTGAAGTTTTAGAGCCGTAAATTTTTTTGGAAGACTATTTTTTTTACAATAAGGTAAAAGGTTGTGATGGAGGGTATTTTCGGAAAATACAATGTTGAGGTGACTGGCATTAAATTGGGCGGGATTTTACAGGATTTTGTCCGCCAAATTTTTTAACAGATGTGGGGCGGTGATGTTGCCACGCCCGCAGGCTGAGAAAACTCTCTCAGCCCGCAGGCTGAGGTACATTAACCCTATATATATATATATATATATTATATATATATATAATATATATATATATATATATATATATATATATATATATATATATAGAAAAATGTATATCAGCCTGCGGTGACGTGGCTCGATTTGTCACCTCACTGACTTGCGGCCCGCTTTTAGGGAGAAGTTAAATTACCAAATACCCCTTATGATAACTTTTCCTTATTGTTTATTATTATTTTTCCCCCCTTTTATTTTGCCGCTCTTTATACGATATAAATTACTTTTCGCCTTATTTCTTTACCTCTTTTTTGTAAGATCTAGTTTCTCCTTTTCAGCGTGGGATAAAATTTTTTTTGAAAATATAAAATCTTTTCAGATCAATCTTTTCAGCCTGCGATAAAATTCTACTTTATAGTTTATTTTTTTTATATATAATGTAGTCAGAGTCTTTGGTCGCATTGTACATTTAAACTGCGACCTTAGTCAAAGTCTTTGGTCGCAGTGTACATGGTGAAATGCGACCAAGGTCGCAGTATTGTTATTGATAAAGATGGCCAGCAACTGCAATCTAGGGTTGCATTACATGGACTGCGACTTTGGTCGCAGTACGTTAAGTAATTAATTTTTTTGAATATAATGTAGTCAGAGTTTTTGGTCGCATTGTACATTTAAACTGCGACCTTAGCCAAAGTCTTTTGTCGCAGTGTACATGGTTAAATGCGACCAAGGTCGCAGTGTTGTTATTGATAAAGATGGCCAGCAACTGCAATCTAGGGTTGCATTACGTGGACTGCGACTTTGGTCGCAGTACGTTAAGTAAGTGTTGTTTTATTAAGTGTTGTTTTTTGGATTAAGTCATTTTTTGAATCTAAATGAAAAATGAAAAGTTGTCTGTTGTCTGATGCGACTTGGAGTCAGTCCGTGAGACGCGACCTGTCATAAAGATTTTATGAGATCTTTTAACGTCAAGTCTATGTTGACGAACCCCGCACCATTCGTTGTTTCCCGAAGCGGTTGTCTACGCGTCGGTTCTTCATTGGGTTTAGGCGTTAATGTCTTTTAATGCCAAACCGGCGCTGGCGGTTGGAGACCATTAATGCCGACGATTCTGATTAATGAACCATTAATTATGGTTATTATGGGCTGCCTATAAATAGGGCTCACCCTCTCCCTTTAACAGTCCATAATTAGACTGTTTTCTTTCGAGAGCAATTGCTCTGAGAATTTCCGTCTTCTTCAGAGTCTCTAATAGGGACCTGCCTCCATGGATGAGATGACCCTATTGACGAACTTGATCGATGTTCGTCCACAAGGGAAGAAGTCATAGACCTCATCGTCCACAAGGGAAGAAGTCATGGTCCTCGTCGTTCACAAGGGAAGAAGTCATGATCCCTGACGAGGACTTAATCCTCACCGAGATCTGCTCTGACTTGATGCACCAGTCAAGCTTGCTGGTAACGGATGGTCAGAGGGTGGGTATGGCGGCGGGGGATGTGGTGGATATAGTGGTGGGTAGCATACCTTGTGAGGTCTCACTCTCCCTCTTTACCCCAGAAGTCACATCGAGGAAACTCCATGCTCACTGGATAACCTTCTGGTGAAGAGATGTTCATAAACGAAAGATTCTGCTGCCACCAGACCTCCAGGAGAAGATTGCTCTTAGTAGTCAACAAGGGCTCTTCTTGGCTCTTTTGATGTTTTGTCTTCTTGGCTACTTTGATGTTTAGTTTCTGCTGCCAACAGACCTCAAGAAGAAGATTGCTCTTAGTCAACAAGGAATTTTTTGATGTTTAGTCTTCTTGACTACTTTGATGTTTAGTCTTCTTTGTAACACTCAATCTTATTGATTCTGCTGCCACCAGACCTCAAGAAGAAGATTGCTCTTAGTCAACAAGGGATTTTTTTGATGTTTAGTCTTCTTTTGTACTGCTGTATTTGTAACACTCAATCTTATTGTATAAGAGATCGTTTTGTATCATTTGCACATGCCTGGAGATAAATGCCTGGACATAAATAAAAAGCATATTTGTTTTTTTTAATAAACTACGAACTTTTTCGCAGCCATGCATTGCAAACAAAACAACTATGACCATAGATGACACTGCGATCAAGGTCGCATAAGATTGCAAACAGTAACTACTGCGACCAGTGTCGACTGCTGTGACCAAAGTCTGCGACTAAGCAACTGCTCCGGTGACGTGTCACCTCATCGCAGTGTTGTTGTTGATTAAGACTAAAGACCAGCAATAGCGACCAAGATTACAGATTATTTTTTAAGACTGCGGCCATCAACTGCGACCAATGTCGCAGTGTTGTTGTTGATTATTTATAAAGACCACCAACTGCGACCAAGGTGTGATGTTGTTGATTAAGAGTAAAGACCAGCAACTGCGACCAAGGTCGCTGTGTATTTTATTAAGACTAAACACCAACAACTGCGATCAAGGTCGCAGTTTATTTTATTAAGACTACGGTCGTTTATTTTATTAAGACTACGGTCAGAAACTGCGACCAAGGTAGCAGTGTTGTTGTTGATTAAGATTAAAGTCCAGCAATGCGACCAAGGTCGCAGTGTATTTATTAAGTCTGCGTCCAGCAACTGCAACCAATGTCGCAACCTTTCATTTTAAAAATTTATAAGGGTGAAGTAATATAATTATTAACTGCGACCAAGGTCGCAGTATATTCGTTTAGCGTAAATATTTAAAATGAAGGTTTGTAACAATTGTACAGCATTTTCAACCAAGACATAGTAGTAAAAAATGTAATTCACACAATTAACTTTAGAAAACAGATTTATATATATTTAAAAAAAAATAAAATACAATTTTTTTAAACTTCTAATCCTCGTCATCACCATCGTAATGAGATTATTTTTTTAAACTTCTAATCCTCGTCATCACCATCGTAATGAGAAAGAAGTTTGCGACTTTGGTCGCAGTACTGAAGGAGGTCGCATTGCTATACGATAGCATGTTTCCTCCGGTATTCTTTATTCTGTATTAAGTATGCGACCATGGAATATTTTTTTACTTTTCAATGCTAGAAGTCGCTGTCGTCATATAAAAGGGGTATTTTTGTCAATTTGTTTCACGATTGTTTAGGCGGGATTTTTTTTATTTTTTGGCGCCCACACTCTGCGACCGATGTGTGGCATATATTCAGCCACGTCCCGCAGGCTGAGAAACTCTCTCAGCCCGCAGGCTGAGGTACAGTAAGCCCATATATATATATATATATATATATATATATATATATATATATATATATATATATGAAAATTTTCAAATGAGAAACTTTCTCATAATAAGTTTCGTGAGAAAACCATATAAGAGAGATTTATGGATGATCCGAACCGTTCATCTTGATCTACATACTCTAATTAGACTACCAATAAAAATCACGCGATTCTAACTTTTTTTACCTATGCATCAAGTGGCAACTTTATTCTACGGTGAATATAACGTATGTTTTGTAATCACTTGTTGTATGAGTAAAAAGGATCGGACTCGCGTGATTTTTAATTGATAGTCTACATAAAATATATAGATTAAGATGAACGGTTCAGATCACCCACATTGAAGCTCTTATATAGTTTTCTCACGGCCTTCGTGTGAGAAAGTACTACTCTATATCTGACATATTCAAATGCATATGCAGCATATGCTTATGCAAATATATATATATATATCTGAATGCATATATATTTCAAATATATCAACTACTGCGTAGTAGGATAATCTGGCTATAAAAAGAGAAACCCATGTGCAATCGATCTTATATAGTTCCAATCGATTGCATGGGTTTCTCTTTTATAGCCAGATTATCCTACTACGCAGTAGTTGATGTATTTGAAATATATATGCATTCAGATATATATAGGATATATATTTGCATAAGCATATGCATTTGAATATGTCAGATATATTTAGAATTATCATATTTTGTATCCATAATTTAAACAGATATCAAGTAAGGATATCCACATTGAGAAAACGAATACGAAATTATACAGGGAGCGAGGGTGAGGTTTTGCGTGCATGGTTCGGTTCATGCGTGTGAGTCACATACACGTATTATAAGAGAGACACTCTTACTTTGACACGTTAATAAGATATCGGTTTCAGGGTTACAAATATTTAAAGTCTTTTGACTTTCTTTTACATTTTATCCACCTGTCAACACGAGTTTAGACCTCTTATAATATGAATGTGTGGATGCGGGCGTGTGGGTGGGTGGGTGTATTCATAGTGTGATGCATCTATTGTCCCCCGACCTATTCAATGAACACTGCAAAGTTGTCTTTCCTTCTGTTTCAACCTCTTTCCCTCAAAATCTCTGAGAAATTCCAATATAATTAGCATCAGCTTCGGTTCTTCCAATATCATTTCTGTTCTGCTCACCAAATTTAAAGGCACAAGCCCTAGCTAACCAAGAAAACACTAAGCCCGTGCGGTCGCAAAAAGTTGTGTTACTTGTGTGCTGCTATCACCTACATGTTGGAGAGAGAGGAATTTGACCGGATTGCTGGATTGCCATGAGGTCGCGTCGAGGAGTCGAGGAGATCGCCAAAACAGCAGCAGCAGAAAACAGCAGCAGCAGCAGATTCAGGCAGAGTCGGTCGACCGGTCGGTCGACCGACGTGCACAAAGTGCACAGGTCATTCCGCGGTCGACCGCCGGGTCGACCGGGAAGCCTGACTGTAACAACCAAACTCTCTGTTTGTTTAGGTCGACCGACGGGTCGACCGGGAAGGAGGTGGTCGGTCGACCGGTCCGGTCGACCGACGGTCGGGTTTGGACAAAAACTGCTGTTCCGCAAACTGCGGAACAGCTGGTATAAAAGGCTGTTGGGTGTTTTCTAGGGTTAATCACCTGCAAAAGAAAAAGCTACGAGCTCTCTTGCATTCAAAGAGGCTTAATAGCTATTGTAATCATCTTCCTTAATACAAATCTCTCCATTGATTGCCCCGAGGACGTAGGCACGTTGGCTGAACCTCGTTAGATCTTGTTTTTGCGATTGTTTGTTCTTCTTGGATTCATTTGATTGTTCTTTGTGCTTGAGATCTGTTGGATCCTCTATTGGTTGTTGTCATCGGCGCACAACACTACAACCTGCAGGTATGCCTGTAGAAACGTCGAGGATCCAAGATGCAACCAATTGGCTCAACAACATAGATTGAATCTCTTATGCGTGTGACGCCCACGCACATAACATATTATAAAAAGATTAATACACGTGTCAATGTATGATTGGTCCTCTTATTGTATGTGTGTGTGGCTCACACGCATGAACCGAATCCGCACCGCAGGGAGTGCCGTCATGCAGGATAAGGACCCGATTGGATACAAGGCCTTCGTCGTCAGGAGGTGGTTGCACTTCACCATGTCCATTACGCTCATCTTGATTCTCACCGGTGACAGATCGCTGGTCTCCTGGTATTTCCCGGCGATGTTCTTGATCTGCATCGGAAGATTGGAGCGATAATCACTGCAACAGTGTACTTCGTCGTAACTGGAGCAGTTATCATGTTTGGCAAGGGCGAGCAAAGTGGGATCCCTGAGTCACCGAGTTCTAGTTCACTAGCAGACCATGACAGTTGGATTAAGAAAGGTCCCAAATTCATATCAGAATGTAACCTTTGCTAGCTAATGATTATTGTTAAAGAATAATATTAGATTCGGGATTAAAAATGCTATTATAATACGATTTTCTTTCTTTAGGAGCTTCAGTTATTTACGATTTCATATTATGTAATTGCGGAGCCGTTTGTTTCGCGTAAAAGTCCGTAATTCGTAAATCACTTACAATCCAATTACAACTACGTCGTTTGTTTGGATCGTAATTCGTAAAAGACTTACACAACCCAATTATCACTCACTTGTAACCCAATTATCACTTACTTACAGCTCAGTTATAGTTAATTTTGTGGTCATGCAAATTTGTTTTATTTTTTATGTTAATATTAATTTTTTTTAATATTTAGTATTTTTAATATTTATGTACAATATTAAAACTTTTTAAATCACCAATAGTTAATTTTGTGGTCAACTTTTTCACTTACTACTTACACATTACGACAACCAAACACCGTAAAACACAATACACTTTTCCACTTACAACTTTATATTACCAACCAAACACCATAAAGCTTACATGCATGTAACTCATTTACAATTGTAAAAGACTTTACCAATTACGATTTACGAATTACGGCCAATTACGTCAACCAAACAGACCCTGCATGCTTATATATTCTCAACATTGTCACCATCAGTAATAGCTAAAATTAAGTTTGTTAAACTGATTTAACAAGATGTCAGAGTTTGAAAGTGTAAGTCCTCAAAATTTTCTTTGAGTCTTGTTGGACCATGCTCATGTAGCTAGCTGTGCCCAGCGTCGGGTCATTGCTCTCAAGAGTCATGAATCCTTTTCGTTGCTAACTTTTTTCTACTACTTTCACCTTCCGCGCTATGGCCTACATCCTTGCAATCTACGCCTCCGTCCTCTTTGAGTTTATCATCAGCGCTTCCTCATCTCGTCGACATTGAAATCTCTGCTCTACTCATTATCTAATCCTTGGCCGAACTTCTTTTTCAGTGGATCTTTCTTCTCTTTACTCTTATCATGGATGTCACGGTCTCTGTCTCATTGAGGGAATTCAGTTTCTTTCTTATTCAATGTCTGTCTTACTTCACTTCACGTAAAAGAGACTCTTCGTATCTTATTACACACAAAAAAGGACTTTAGACTCAAGGTATATTACTGCAAGTGAAAAAGAGTTAGGCTAAAATCTTCTTCAACGACGATGTGCTCTGTCCTTGATCAAGAATTCATCTCTCCGGCAAATACTTAGTCCTCGGTTTCGCATCCAACGTAGGCTTCTTTTTCAGAAGATGCTCTCTGTCACCAACATCTCCACTCGGCATCCACACTCACTCAAACTCTCAATGTTTTATCATTCTTGTGTTTGCAAAAAAATGTAAAAAATTACATTAAATTCCGGATTAGAATATTATTATTAATTATAAACTTTGGGGTTTCTATATTATCTACCTATATGTCTATATATTCGCAGACTTTACCTCATTAATAATGTACGGGTTCTGTTTTCTTCAACTGATTTATTAAGAAGGAAACATTAAAATTGAGAGGCGGGTGGAAAGGTCAGTGACGTCTGTAGGCTGTCTAAAAATCACCAAGACAAGCCACCAAAACACAGAGATCCAAGATCCAGGCGCAAGGCTAAATGTGACAATCAAGACGCGAGAGATAGCCCGCGTCTCAGCATCAAGGCGCGTTGGCTCAACGCCCGCGTCTCAGCATCAAGGCGCGTCGGCCCGAAGCCCGCGTCTCAGCATCAAGGCGCGTTGGCTCAACGCCCGCGTCTCAGCAACAAGGTGCCCCCACCTTGGTTGTAACCACCCCGATTATGGCGCCATCCACCGCCCATGTAGCGGGGAAGTTGGCCCTCATCGTGGAGCACTTTTAGGGGGCACGATCACCCCCTAAAAAACCCTATAAATAGTCCCGTCACTATTGGCGACGGGCAACAAAAAAAGAAAGGACGACGACGATTATCGGGCAAAAGAGAGATTCAAGAAAAAAAGGAGAGATCATCGACAGAGAGAGAGAGAACCCTTCAGCGAGCTTACTGAGTACTAGCCGCTCTTCACCTACCTCCTCTTCTAGAGTTTGGTAGACGGAGCTGAGTTACTCCCTCTACCGACCGAAGAGAAGATCCCCGACGGTCCAAACAGTCATCCGGTCAACGGAGAACAAGATTCACTCTCCACCGCCACACGAAGAACCCAGCACTAAACAAAGGGGGAATTCAAGATTCAATATCCCCCTCCCTTGTAACCGGAAGATTAAGCCGGCTGTAATTTTTTCATCTGATTCCAGGAAACGTTACACCAGCCACCCTTCTCCGTGTCAAACAAGAGATGGCGACTCCGCTGGGGAATACTTTCGTCACTGACGAACAGATCGTGGCGCAGGATGATGTTCTCCGTAAGGGGAAGATGGTCGAAACACTCGTTGTCGAGTTCGACCAGGCGAAGTATGAAGAGTTCCTCTCTTCTGGCTCCAAGAGCCCAAAGACCCGCGTCTGCCGCAGGGTCTCAACTGAAAAGCTACCCGAAGCCCAATCTGAGGCTCTGCCGGGTGCCGATGCCCACTGTGCCAAGACAAGTTCACGCGCCAACGCCTCCCAGAAGGCCCGCGTGACCTCAGGCACTGCTGTTGCGATCAACCGCGTCGCACAGAACACACGCGCCAACGCCTCCCAGAAGGCCCGCGTGGTCCCAGGCACCACTGCTGCTGCGATCAACTGCGTCACGCAGAATACCCGCGTCAACGTCTCTCAGGAGACCCGCGTGGTGAACACTCTTGGTTCTATAAACCAGGATGTTGTTGGTTTCTCTCCACCTCCTCGACGCAACCGGAATGCTGAGCGTCGACAGAGGAGACGCGCGCGTCAACTCCAAGTCGGAACCGTTGGTTGTCTGACTGGGGGTGGACGCGGCGTACAATCTGATGCCTTGCCCGCACCTCGTCCAGTGCGTGAGATCCGCGTTTGGCGACCCAAACGCGAGACCCCTCAAGTTGAGTCCTCTGAGGACCAACTCATCAAACGCCAGGGTGAAACCTCCGCGTCTTTTCAAACGCAGGAAGTACGCACTCATAGGCGTGGGGCCCAGCAGCCCACTCTCTCTCAAGCAACTCTGCCTAAACGCATCAGGCAGCAACGCGAGACTCGCGCACTGCGCGTCATACAGCCGCGTCATGAGAGCCGCGTCCCTGAAGTCTGCGTCCAGGCTGAACAGCACATGACTGTCTCCCGTCTTCGACGTTGCGAGACCAGTCTCTTTAATCCCCCCCACGGATTTGAGGGATTATTTGACAAGGAAAAGAAGTGCCAATCAAGCCACTTTGTCATGCTGCTGTCAACAACTCATCCATATGCTCTCTGGATGTCATTATGGATCAGGCGTGCACCAGCAGTCCTTAATCAGACAGCTGACCCTGATTCCCCGTCAGCCAAAAGAAGACGCTCCCACAGGAGGAAAACCTTCTCAGATGTTGAATACCCGGAGCTTACTGCAAACATGACTAGCAGAAGTAAGGGAAAACAACCAATGGTCAACTCAGAGGAATCTGACTCTGAGCCGGAGGGGGTGTATCAACACACTCGCACCCGGACAGGGGCCATTCCCCCAATTGACTATAATGCCTTAGCCCGCGGCATTAGAATGGGTGATTCTCACTCCGCTATAGTGGAGTCGCAGGCTTCAAACTCTTCCGTCGAGAAGGAGGCTTCCGCCTACATGGCAGACACTCCTGAGGAGACGGCCAGGCGTTTAGAACAGACGCAGAAGCACCAGATGGATATAATCGCCTCTCAACAGAGATCCATTGACTCCCTCAGGCATATGCTTGAGAAATTGCTTGAAGAAAGAGCGAGATCTCCTCCTAGACGGCGAAGGGGAAAGGGAGAAAGGGGAGGAAGCCCACCCTCCGAACCTTCCGACGAGACACGACGATCTACCTCGGATGTGTCCAAGCCCTCGTCGCAGGCAAGAAGCGACCAAGACCAGGAGAAGACTCATGCTAAGAGGATGAGTCAATTGGAACGACGCCTCGAGGCCCTTGCCAATCGCAAGGACCTCCAAGAAGCTGGAGTGGTCCGGCCCTATCCGGCTGAGTGGGACTTAGTTCCGTACCCTCCTAAGTTCAAGGCTCCAACCCTCCAAGCATTCGACGGGAAGGGGTCACCCAACCAGCACATCTACTACTTCAAATCCCAGACCGGGAATGTGGTAGATAATGACGCCATCCTGGCGCGACTGTTCATCGGCACCCTGAAAGGGTTGGCTTTTGAATGGTTTATGAAGCTCCCGGAGGGTTCTATCAAGAACTGGGGGGATCTAGAGAAGCTGTTCTTGACACGCTTCTTCGAAGATGACTCCGAAGTCACGATGCCCACCCTTTAGCTACCAAACAGCGGAGAGGGGAGTCCGTCAAATCTTTCGTGGAAAGATTTTGGAACACGGCACTCCGGTGCCCAAGCGGTATGACCCAGGCCACCCTGGTGGAAACATGCCGCCACAACCTCCAAACCTCACTCCTTGCTCAAATAGGAGTTGCTGAAAGCCGCACCTGGAAGCAGTTAGTAGTCAACAGGGTGAACAGGCTGAGGAGATTGTTGCCCGTGTCAAGGCAGAGGAAGGCAAGCTGCGGCCGGAAAGGTCGACAAGGCGTGCACCGGCACCAGACACCTCCCTCCAGACGAAGCGGAAGGATAATTTGGCGACGGAAACCAAATCTCCCACCAAACCTCAAACAGGCAGGGCAAGTGGCTCTTCAAGCCAGCCACGCCCCAACAAGCAGTATTCCTTCAAGGAGGAACACGTCGATTCGCTCTTCAAGCTACTCAACAAGAGCAATCGACTGAAGCTCCCTGAAATTAGACGCACGGAGGAAGTCGGCAAGACCGACAATCCCAACTACTGCATGTACCACAGGATGTTGGGACATCCTACCAAAAGCTGCTACGTCTTCAAAGACATCCTTCAGGCTTTGATTGACGCGGAGGTGCTCAAACTCCGACCAGAGCAGAAGAAGGTCACGACCAATGTAACGTCGGTTCTCCAGTTCGGGAGACAACCTCCAACGCCTGCGGGGGTAACTCCTATTCCAAGGGGGAGAATTAAGAGTGGTCAACACAGACCCTCACCAGCAGCAGGAGAAGGGCTTGGTAGCCGCCTACACCTCAGGGGGAAACCATGTGGGTCCACCCTGACCTCGTCGATGAACAAACAATGGACTACTGTAACCAACAGGAAGTCCAAAGGCAAGGCAAAAGCTTCGTCCTGCCATGTGGTATGTGCTTCCTCCCGAGAAGCAGAGGATGATGTTCCTCGCTGACTGATTCAGAAGAGGAAACAATAGTCCTGGCCGCAGAGCCCAGCCAAACGATGGCGGGGACCCGTTCAGGACAGGCATACTTGAAGCAGTACGGCGAGACGGCAGCGGCTTCTCCGCAACCAGCCGAGCCTCCACGAAGCCACCTGTGGCGAAGCAGAAGGAGACTCGATTCTCTCGAGCCCTTCCAAAAGGGCAGCGGAAGGATCCTCGACACCTTACCACTTGATGTCTTGGCTCAACTAGCCAACATCCCGGCACGCATCACTTGTATGAACTCCTGAGGCTATCAAAGTCAACCAGAGAGGCTCTGCAAGAAGCTCTGGCGAATGCTGAGGCCTTCGTGACCCAGGTGCCGAAGGAGGAAGATGTAGAGGATTGCCTCCACACTTCCCAGAATGCCCCCTGCATCACCTTCACGGCAGATGATATGCAGGTGAAAGGGAAACATGATCGACCCCTGTACTTCACAGGTTACATCGGATCATCTGAGGTGAACCGCATTCAGGTAGATCAGGGGTCCGCATTGAGCATTATGCCCCGCCGAGTCATGCAACACCTCGGCATCCCTACCACCGTCTGAGCCCTACACAGACGACCATCTATGGGTCAATGCCAACGGCACCCGTCCGATGGGGAAGATCAAGCTCAAGTGCCAGATTGGGAGCCTCAAGTCGGAGGTGACATGCTATGTCATCGACGCCGACACTTCCTACAATCTGCTGCTAGGACGACCATGGATCCACCGCAACTCCATCGTTCCCTCCACTCTTCACCAAGTCATGAAATACATTGACGCGAGTGGGAAGGTGCAAACGTTGGTTGCCGAAAGGTATCGTTCAAGGGAGTCGAGAATTATTTCACGGATTCCCTTTTATATCAGGATCCGGTGGATGAAACCCCGCAACTGGAGGCGCCAGACTCTGGTAATGAGGCTGACACTGAGCCCGAGCAAGAAAAGTGCCTGTGGGAGTTAAAACCACTTGTAAAGAGCACTAATAAGCTCGATGTGTGATAATACCACCGACGATGCAGGCGGTTGGTATATTAATGAGAATCTAGACTTTGAATATTTTCTGCGTGTGCATCCGATTCAATACCGTGTCGGATACTACTACCGACGTAGACGATGACATCTGGTCGGCAATGGATGCTTTGACATCATTGCATGTACCAGTAAAATCATCTTTCGGGACATACCAGGATAATGGCGATGCGCAGGAATCTATATTCTTGGTTCCGGCAAGACAAAAGGGCCAAAGACCAATACTTTTGGGCGAATCTCGTCTGAACCAATGCCCCGCGAAGAATCGGAAAGCGAGGAGGAATCCCCTCAGCTCGACCATTATGAATCGAAAGCACTCAGAATGATGAAGCAAATGGGGTACGATATAACCAACAAGCCCGGGTGAACTTCGGCAAAGGAAGGAGGACGCTACTTCGATCCTTTGTGCCAAAAGGAAGGCCCCCGATTATTATCATCGGACGCGCAGGGGGTTGGGCTATGTATCAACTCCGGTCCCATCAGCCTCTGATTCTCAAGAATCGTCGAGCAACGATTGCTCTTCGACATGTCATCATGGGAGTCAGATGTCAGTGTCGGCAACATCTTCAAAGGGCTTTCAGTAAACATGGTTTCAACAGGCCATCTGGAAGATGAAGTGTAATACCCCGTTCCGGAATACGTACTTAGTTGCGTATTCAGATTTTCGGTCGTATTTTTCGATTGTGTTTCCTGTATTTATTCTGTATTATGAATTCCTTATATGATTGTTTTGTCTTGGATTTGGATTCGTGGACTCGGAGTCAGCCCTAGTCTGAACGAAGGCCCGATCCTAGAGTATTTACTCGGTTTGGTCGTTTCGGTGATTAGATTTGAACGATTTCAGTTTCAAATATTATTTTCTAATATATTAGATTTTCTGTGATTTTCTAG
>JAVJIF010017622.1:0-65966 GCA_038442645.1 Agave tequilana
TGAAAAAAACAAAAATTACATTGAAGAAGAAAAGAAAATCTAAAGTAAACTAACCTAAATCTCTATCTAGAATGGTGCCTTTTTTGCATTCGAGGTATGAGGGTATTTATAGAGAAAACTAAAGGGATAGGAAGCGTATAAAGATAAGGGGAGCTGGCTATTTCTGAATTTGAATCCTTTCCTTATCTCTAAACTTGACTTGATTTATTCATAATTTTTTTGTGGAAATTCAATTCTGATCTGTAGCTTGTTGACGAGTTGATTACTGAATATGACTTATCAAATGATGGAATAGAAATAGTGATCAACGTAAGAATTATATCTCTTTAAGTCTTCATCTGGATTATCTTGAATCATAATATTTGAGTTTCAGTAGCAAATGTTATAATTAAAATGCTAAAATATATTCAGTCTGAATTCGAATCTAGATTGCTTATCTCATCTGTTGATCTTCTCTCTATCCATTGATCCTCTTGAATTTTCAAATGTCTTCTAGAATTGATAAGATATCCATTTATCTTCAGCAAAACTGATAAGGTCTTCAAACAATCCATTTTTCTCTTAAAATTAGATGATATTATCTTATCTGATATATCCAGTTTTTAGATAAGATAGCTTTTTGAACCTTTGGATTTGAATCGATCCGTTTTCTTTTAAACTTTAGATTTAATTGGATAAATTTCATGCTTATCTTCTCCCTATTATACCCTGCATGAATTAGGACATTAAAACAAATTATTTGTAATATTCATTACAGAATATATGTAGGAATGTAACAATATTTATGCAATATATGTATCCTAACACACCCCCACACTTATCTTTTACTCGACCTCGAGCAAAACAAAAAGTAGAGCTAACCTAACTAACTCACTTTCATAGGAATCACGGTTATACTTAGCACGTTCAACAAGCCGTTAACCTCTAGGTTACCCCTAGATGACGAATTTTGTCTCTTGAGGTTTTTAGTGGATTGCACCCATAAAATCTGTAAAGAAAGAAAAATAAGTGTTAGTATTTTTGAAAACACGTTTTGAAGAAAGAAAATATTTGAAGTATTGAAGTAAAAATTCAAGTAATCTATAAGTCATAATATTATCAAAACTTAGTCATTCCTAAACTTAGTCCTATTCAAAACTTGTTTTCAATAAGGTAAGGATTAAAAATTATTTTTGTCATCTAATCTATTATTTTACCATAAATCATATGCACTTTGTAACCGTAAAAATTTGACTTGGGATTCTTCAACTCTAATTCTTATACCTTATTATTTTTTTATTTTTATTTTTTACATTTATAGCGGTAATATCCCTTAGCTCTATTAAGCTTTCTAATTCGTCAATGTAATAAGCCTTAGTCGGTGACTCCCAAATTGGACAGTTTTAGGGTACTGGATGAGAAAATACCCTAAGAACTTAGGACTCAAATAAACAAGGCCACAAAACTGAGGATTTTTAATTTATATGAATCACTTTTAGGCGTGAATAATTTGCTGCTTGAGGCATAAATATCCAACTTAATCAGAGAATTTTTTTATATAGTAATTTATATTATATATATATATATATATATATATTATATATATATATATATATATATATATATATATATATATATAAGGCATAAGAATCTTGTTTTAGAACCCTAAGTGGTGTAAGTGTATAAAGTATGCATATTTCATTAAGGTAAAAATCAAGACTAATTACTTTTTTACTCTTTCTTCCTAACCTCAAAATTAAACAAATAATTTTATTTTGACCAAGTATAAGAAATCCTAATTATGATTCTCTTATTCCTTAAAATTAACTTAATTTCCTATAGAAAAAAGTCAAAGTATTATTTTTCTTTTCAAAAAGATTTTAAAGAAAGGTTTATTTTTAATTAGTAAAGTTTGTATGTTAGTAAACCCTCCCTCACACCTAACTCTTGCATTGTCCTCAATGTATGAATGAAATGCAATAATGCATGAAAAGAGAAAGGAAAGAAAAATTGTCACCTCAAGGTGGTGCTTCCGGTGGTGGTCTCATTGCGCCTAGCGTTTCTGCCCAATCTAGATACTGTGAATTTTTATAGAATCCACTTTTTATATCCTCTTTCTTATTAGCATTTTATACTCCCCAATATGAATAGGATCGTGCAAGATCCTAGCATGAAAATTTTCTGGTTATGTGACCAATCTTGGGATATCATTACAGAGTCATATTGATCTAAACCTTGGTCCAATTGTGAAATGTGAGATGATTTGGGCTCAACAATGAAAGAAATAAGAACTGATACTGACTCAGGAATAAAACTCAAATCAAGTTTAGATTAGAGAGTCAGAGTTGGTTCATGGGTTTGATTCAAAACATAGAATTCAAGTCGCATTCATTTCCCAACATAAAATATGACTACCCAAAGTAAGTGATTCATATTCAAGCTCTACAGGGATAGGAATCAGTGTTGGCTTCAAAAACCGGTCCAAATGGATAAGAATACCAGAGTCAACATAGATTCAAAAAGTGAAACTAAATCACAACATTAGGAATCAGTGCCAAATTCAGTCTCATTGACTGAAAAAACTTGCCAATTTGTCAATAGATTGATATTGGTCAAGTTCAAAATTTTTTGGTGAAATTGAATCTTAGTTAAATCTCCAAGATACCATGATTCTTTGTCAATATGGTTAGGAGAATCATGAATGGTCAAAATATGTTAGGTAGAGTTTCCCCATTCCTATCATTAATTTTGTTGACCAAATGACTCACTTTTTCTTCTAGCCTATTGAGAGATTAGAGACAATCTGTTTTGGGATTGAATACAGTTATTTTAGGACTGAATCATGACTTCCATTCTCTTTTCTAAGTCAACGGTTTTCTTGCTGTGCTTGGAATTGGAAATTAGAGTAAGGATATTGGATTTGAGAATTGTTTGGGAGAATTGAGTCCACTATGATTTGTACTTGTCGTGTGGACTCAAGGAAGACTTCAAAAGTCTTTTCTAAAGAAGATTTTTTCTTCTATAGATCGTCTTGGTATGAAATATATGAAGTTGTTTGTTGGTAAGTGTGTTGATAGTAAGACAGGAGAAGTTGTATCCCCACTGACTCAGTTAAGAGTGGTGATAATTGTCCCATTCATGTTCATAATACTAGGATGGGGCATATATTGATTCGGATAAGACCAATCTGGCATACTTAATTGGTTAAAATTAAAGTTATGTAATGTCGGGTGGGTAATATCTGAATTGAAAGATGTTGGGGAAAAATATAAATTTGAGTTATAATCAGAATAATTGTAATTATAATTCATTTCACAAGAACAAACAAAACAAACAAATAAAAAAATAAAAAATCTAGCCTATGTTAGCGTAGAAGCTTAGACCTAGACGACTTCTCGTCTGACGATGTCTCGAGTGTCTCAACAATATGCGTCGGGCCTCGCCTTGACGACAACTCGGAGAACTGCCTACATCAAGCCCTCACCCTGACAGCATCTCGAGCAGCGAGCGTCTAAAGTGTCTGAGTAGCCTATAACGGCCCTCGTCCTGACGGCTACTCCTTCTTGAGAGTCTCCTGAAAGACGGCGGCTTATCGAACGGCTATAGCGAGTTCTTATCCTGATGGTCAAGCCTACGCGAAAACTCTTCTAAAAGACAAAACTCCTCCCTATGGCTCTTATAGCCTATACTGAGCCCCCGCCCTGACGGCTACTAGAAAAATGGCCTATAGTAGGCGCTCGTCCTAATGGTTATCCCTTCTCGGGGAGTCTCCTGAAAGGCGGAGGCTCGCCCAACGACCTACAAAGGGTTCTCATCCTGATGGCCAAACCTACGTGAAGAATCTCCTGAAAGATGTAAGTCCTCCCTACGGCTCTTCTAGCTTACATCGGGTCATCGTCCTGATGACTACTCAGGGAACAGCCTATAGCGGGCCCTCGCCCTGACGGCTACACTTCTCAGGGAGCCTCCTAAAAGACAGAGGCTCGATTAATGGCCTATAGCGGCTTCTCACACCGGATGGCCAAAGCCTACGCGATACTCTCTTGAAAGACGAAAGTCCTCCCTACAGCTCTTATAGCCTATATCGATCCCTCGCCCTGATGGATACTAGGGGAACAACCTATAACAGGCCCTCACCCTAACAGCTACGGCTTCTCGGAGAGTCTCCTAAAGATGGAGGCTCACCCCACTGCCTATAGCGGGTTCTCACCCTAACGACCAAGCCTACGCGGAGACTCCTGAAAAATGAAAGTCCTCCCTACGATTCTTATAGCCTATATCAGGTACTCAACCTGATAGTTACCCCTTCTCGGGAAATCTCCTGAAAAACGGAGGCTTGCCAAACGGCCTATAACAGATCCTCACTCTGACGGCCAAGCCTGCGCAAAGACTCTCCTGAAATACAGATATTCTCCCTACAGCTCCAACAGCCTATATCAGGCCCTCACCCTGACGGCTACCCTTACTTGGAGATTCTCTCGCAAGGTAGAAGTTTTCCCGGCAGCCCCGACAACGTTTAAGCGACTCCAACAACCGTCAACATGTCCTATTCCTCACTATATGGGGTCTAACGTAATCAGACGAGCAAGTCGCACAACATCAGAAGGGCAAAAGCTAGAGTCAGAACCAAACATGATCAATCCATTGCTAATGGATCAAATACACAATCAGGAAAATCAAGACTCATGTAAACACAACGTGTTATTACAAATCTGGGGATACAAAAGGAATACAAATGGATACAAATGCCAAATAAGTGGCATGCGGTTATCGCCTCCTGTTCAAGCCATCATCTCCTTGGCTATATCGGTCCAGGGGCCGAAACTTGTTCACTTCAAAGCGCAGCTCTTAGTTCTCTTTGAACAACTCATGGTAGGGACCATTCTTTCAATTGACCTCTTACTGGAGTCTCTCTATCTCACCCTCGTTCCGCTCCGATCCCAGCTTTAACTTTTGACCCTACTTTCAGCGCATGAGTTGCTTTCTTGTCCTGAGTCAACAACGATTGGTTGATCGGTCGATTTCGCACCATGGAGAATAAAGGTAACGAAGAGATTCTCGCACAAAAAACAAGCAAGAAAATTTTTTTATGTGAAACCCCAATTTGAGAAAAATCACAGGGAGGAGGGAGAGAATTCATTATTTTCAAGAGGTTACAGTAAACTCAGTAGAGCTATACTCTATTTATAATCTCTTCGTTCTGTCCTCCTGCTTGATTGATGTTCCAGTGTATAAAATACCCCGCATGTTGTCACAGAGACGTGTATATCACGAATCTCCATAACAGCAGGATTTGCACATTGGGATTTTCTTCGTAACCGTTCAGATTATGCTGTTGATTGCCGTGAGTGATCCACGCTGCTGATTGTAACCATCCGCGACAGAGCAGGAATTGTTGTAACGTTCAAAACGTGGGATGATCTGGCGGCGTAACTGACTCCGCGAATCATGGGAGTCTTGCTAGCTGAACTGAATCAATGAGGCCGGATGTTGTGGGTGTCTTGCTTGGAGCGGGAGGAGTTGCCTCGGGAACTGTTGATGGTGTTCGTGAAAGAGCTCGGAGTATGAGAGTGTTCGAGTGGCGATGTCCTCGGAAGAAGGATGACTTCGGGAATGACTAAGTGATGCTCGGAAAAGTAATCTGCGTGAATGTCTTGTCGTCTGTCTCAAGCAATTCTGATGAGGTGGGACGGACACGTATCGTGACCCTGATGCAGTTAAAAATCCGACCACTGTAAACAATCTGCCCTCCAATCGTACTCCTAATAGCGTGGTCTATAAACCTTTCTCATAACATCTCTCTTTTTGCATCTCTCTGATCCAATGCACATTGGAGCCCTGCGTAAGTGTAGGCCCGGTTGTGGTCTACAGTGTGCTCGTTTGGTCCTCGCTCAGAACAGTATCCAAATATGGTAAGAGCTTGAGCGCATATTTGGTGAGGGGCCTAAACTCCGTGATGATCTAACCACATCGTTCCCTTCGTGGCCAGGGCTCTCTATTTGTTCATGGGTACTTCCCCAAAGAGCAGACCAAGACCAGTCACCCGTACAGTGATGTCGGACGCGTCGTGTTATGATTTGTGCGATGGTTCCTAAGAGCTTATTTGAGTCCCGCACACCACGTGCGTACTCGCTTCCTCAACCCGGGCCGTTTGTGCAGCGCACAAGGCTTACCCGGGCCGCCCGTCTAATCCCAGCGGGCGCACCCATCACTCTAGCGGGGCATGGTGGGGTCCAGGTTCTCTGCGCTCGCAGCCTGGCCCCTTGCATTGCATGTCGCGGCCCAGCAGACCGGAAGGCCCCAGGTGCGCCTCAAGCGCGTGGCCCAGCTCCTCGACGCATCATTCCTAATTAGCGCGGTAACTGTTCATGATGCCTGAGTTCTTTCCCGTAGTTCATTTGAGTCCCCAATCTCTGTCTAGTCATTGATCCATCAATAATTCGGACAATTATTCTAGGGTTTCACAGCTTGTCATTTTTGATAACCAAGTCAAACAACTTTAAACAAAAGTAAGAAGCATCAATCACTGTAAGAATAAGACATCACGTCAGTCAGTTTAAAACTGACACTGTAAAACATGTACTACTCGTTTTATTTTCAAATTATCATAATTTTTTTATTCACGTCTTTGCATAAGGCAATCAACGGAAAAGAGTGATACAGAATCACAAATTTGTACTGGTGTACATCGTTTCTTTACAGAACCGACGTGAAATATCGTCTTTTTTTTGAAAAAATTTTGACTAAATAATATACTCATTTTATTTAGAAAATTTCGACCATTTTTGATTCTCGTCGGTTCTAAGATCAACTGACATAAAAAGAGCGATATAAAATCTCTTTTCTGTACTAATGAATAATCAATAATATGCATAAAAAAAACCATAAAACTCTCGTACCAGTGTTGGCTAAAATAACTATAACTACCCTGCATGTGATATAAGATGTACATATGAGCATGATCAATTTAATGGACAGATGTCAAAACGTCCACGTGCAAGATTTGACTACCAAACCACTAAATCTATGGAAACCTGCAAACATGCATGTTATTACGATCATATCAAATCTAAAACAAAGTGGAATAATAGATGTTACAGTCACAAAGATCCTTGAGATTTTGTGACACCAACCACAATGTTGATCGAGTTCGTGTAATTTCTATCTTCTCCATGCATCTCATCTCTTCCGTGGTCATGTGCGTCTCAAAAGAGGGTCGCTAAGCTCTAGATCACTCTTATGTTCAACAAGCTCCTCAGTGACAAAACATATAGTTGAAGATGATCCTAATCTCTCTCCTCCTTCCTTCCTTCTGCTAAAGAAGGGGTGAATAGGGAAATAGGAACATCCTCTAATGAGATGAGATGAGATGTAACTCTTTATGGCCTATCTTTTTTATATCTTTAATGCAACTACTTTTCTCATAGAATAATAATGATGGGCTTAGCTTTATAGTTTTTCTCATGAAAAGTGTAAAACCCTAAAGGAGGGGCGAATAGGGTTGTGATAAAATTAATGCCCAATTTTTGAATTGGATATTCAGCTTTGTAGTGGCCAATTTCTGACCTACATCAAGATCAAGACACGTGTCCCCCACCATCAGAACCTCCTGAAGACACCAACAATAAAAGCCATCCGTGCATCTCCTCGCAGAGTATTATGAGAGTATTTCGGAGATCATTCCTCCTCCTGAGGAATCGATTGTCTCGAGAATACTCTCTCTTTCCAAGAACATCGCCGCCCGAAACTAGTTCTTTCATTCTGAGTAGGGTGCCACTGCAACAACTTCATCGATTTTCGCCTACATTTATAGAGTCTATTACACTGTCAGATCATCTCATGTTTCACATGTTATAACGATCTTTACTTCAGCGCGGACTGTAACAGAAAGTGATAGTAATCGCTTTCGTAATCAAGAAAACAATCTCCCATTATGAGAGAATCGCAACGTGCAGATCATGTAATTATTAAAATCCTCATAACCCGCACTGCCAATGAAAGCTCCTCAGGTACATATACACTGAGGATGGACAAGAACCAGGGTTGATAACCAAGAAAATGAAACCTAGAGGGGGTTAATAGTTATGCTAATCAATAAGAAAATTAAAAACTTATCAATATAATTCTACACAAGAATATAAAACATAAACAAATTCAAACTCAAAAACAAGAAATGAAGCCATATACCCATGAAGGGCTCTGAACTTCTCCTCGTGATTCTTCTTAAATAAGATTGAAATGCATAATTGCTTTCTTGATGTATAGAGTTCAAACAATATTATTTTGCAAGAATAACAACAAGCATATATATATATATATATATATATATATATATATATATATATATATATAATATGAGTAACGAAATAAATAAGAGAAGTAAGAAAGATCAAATACAAGCCAATCGCAAAGATAGATTATTATTATCGAGGTCGAGCACACTTGCTCTACATCCCCGCCTTCACTGCAATGAAGGATTCTACTATAATCGCTCTCGATTACAATTGAACTTGATCACACAAGATCATTCAGTACTGCAACACCTACAAACTTTCTTACTCGTTCCCGCAAGAATATATACCACACGAGCCCACAAGCTCGATCGAGGTCGCAACCTCCAACAATTCAATTACAAAGAATGAACACCGGTGATCAATACTTGATCACAAACAAACTTCTCTTACAAGCTCACTTATAAAATAGATAGAAATGAGAGCTAAAGTGTATGTGAGAGAAAATTGAGATTGAAAATTGAAGAGCACTAAAACTTTTACAAAAATCTTTTAAAAACTTGTTGTGAAAAACTTGTATAAAACTTCTTGTAAAATACTTTTTAGTCACTCCTATTTATAGGAGAAGCTTAGAGACCAATTCTCAATCAATTTCAGCAATTAAACATGTTAGAATACACTAGAATCAAGAAATAGTCATTGAAAATGAATCTGCACATGTTTTAAATAGAAAACTAGCCGTTATAAGGCAAAACAAGTAATTTTTAACTAAAAACTATCGATAGTTATGTTGGCTGTCAACAGGCCAAGTGACATGCATATAAGTAAACTTAATACACAATTTTGAAGGTCAAAACATTGGAATTAGAAAATAAATATATATGAAAAATTTGTAGATTTTAAGTTATCTTTCTAATTAAATATAAAATCATTTGAATAGATATTGGGTTTGAAAGATATGATCAAAATACTGAAGGATGTCAAACTGAACCTGTGAACTGTTTCAGCACATAGGCGAACTTAAAAGTAATATTTGATAACTAAAATAACTGAATCTGAAAATAACCAAATAGGAACATATTGTAGACAATTTAAGTTATCTTTGTAATACAACTTGAATCACATCAAATAAAGATCAGAATAAAAGTTATGATCAAAATACTAAACAGGTGCTAATGCAAAATAGCCAGTTGAGCTTTGTAAAGGGCAGTCGACAGCTATAAATGGGCTATTGATAGTCTTACTGCACAGTCAGTTTTAAAACTAAATTTTTAACCTTTAAATATTTGTAACTTAAACATGGCTATATAGAAAATACTGTAACCCTTTTAGTTAACTTTGTAATGCAAAAAAAATCACATGAATCAAATGTTGGATTAGAAAGTTATGATCAAAACACTAAAAGGGTGTCATATAGAAAATTATAAACTACTTTTATAAGAAATAATTTTTTGTTAAAAAAACAAACTCATTTCTTTGAGATATAAATCATATAAATACAAGTTTGAGTTTAAAACAAAATAATAGAATCTTTTCAAATCAATATTGTTAAACTCAATTTCTTTAAAACTAAAACACAAAAATCATATTTAATAAAATTCAAGAAACCAATGAAAAACCTTGTGTATGAGATTGAGCAATCAATTCTATACTTCATTCCAAACTTCTAAACACTTACAAATTTATAAACAAGTCTTCATCTCTTGATCTTAATCTTTTACTATATCTTGACTTGATTCAAAAACTTGATTCATCTTGAACATGACTCTCCTTGAGTGCTAAATGTGCCTTTTGTGCTTGAGCTCTTGAATCAATCCGTATTAGCTTCAAAACTTGAATTTGAGTCTTTTATTGAAGCTAAATACCAATTTATGATCTTGATTAAGCCTGAAACTTATATATCACAAGATCATTAGTAATTATAATTACATGAGTTAATCATCATCAAAAGTAGAGTGATGATGATAAAACTCATAGAGTTATATATGCATGGAGTAGAAAAGAACTCTATAAAAGCTCCCCTTAACTCATGGCATAAAAAAAACGTATAGATTTTCATTAAGACTCTAAGAACAAATAAATATGTATAATAATATAAGTAAACATGCATATATAAACTCTAAATTTCTCTCCTCCCTTTTGTCATTCCATCAACAAAGGGGTAAAGAAACCAAAACATATTTTGAATACCAATTGAAATAAAAGTTTGTTCATTGAATATCAATTTTGAAACACAAGTATAAATACCAATTGTTAATAGTACAATAGATATCAATTGAAAAATTCTCAAGTTAAATACCAATAGAAACTCATTGAAATCTATATGATTTGATATAAATTTTGACATTTATACCAAATAAAAAATTGAAATGTAGATACCAAATGTAATAATTGATATCAATAGAAACTTGAACAATTGAAAATTTGAACATATTTGTCAAAAAAAATATTTTATCTTTGATAAAAAAAGAATCAAAATCAAAACAAGAAATTTCTTCCCTTTTTTTAATACCACCAAAAGCAATGTGTAAGCTTACAAAAGATATCAACATACACATTTGAGCATATATAAGCAAATAAATAGATAATAGAGCCCAAAATAATACATAAACATGCACGAAACATATACGAAATACTATAGTGTTCACAATCATGTATTATATGTATATATATGTGTATATATGTGTATATATATATGTATGTGTGTGTGTGTGTGTATATATATGTATGTATAGAATTGTTATTAAATATAGAACATACATAT
Source organism: Agave tequilana (assembly GCA_038442645.1). Taxonomy (NCBI): domain Eukaryota; kingdom Viridiplantae; phylum Streptophyta; class Magnoliopsida; order Asparagales; family Asparagaceae; genus Agave; species Agave tequilana. The sequence continues at coordinate 10,975 of JAVJIF010017622.1, forward strand.
ATAAATAATCATGAATGAGTTTACAAAAATCATATATCAAGAATAATGAGGGTATCTCATAATTATCATTTGTAAACACTTATAAATAAGAATAAATCAAAGAATTTTTCTAAATAAAAATGAACGTAGATTCCATATAAGCCAAATGTTTTTTTCAAATAGCCCTACTTGGCATTCTTCTTGCAGAGCCTTGATGGTTAATGATGATGGATTCTAACACTCTAACATCTAACTCTCTAACAAGTTACTATTATTTTATTCCATACTTGCTTTAGTTAATTTTGATGGTTTAAGTATAGCTTGCTCTTTTTTATTGAGTTTGAATATAAAAGTGATCTTATGGGTCATGCTTTGTAAAGCCTTAAACTAAGGATTAGTGAAGGCCAAGGATACATGTAAGGCAACTATCACTAAGAAGTTAGCATGTTAGTGGAGCCATTAATAGTTAAACCATAGTTTTCTTTATCTCTTTTTTTATCTTTTCTTTCTACTTGTTTTAAAAACCCAAAACACAATTTCTCTTCTATGTTTCTCACTTCTTTGTTTTGACCGTATTCTTCTCTTTTCATTCTTTGTTTTTTTTCCTCCTAATTCTTTAAAAGATTGAAGAATACTTAACACACATAAGAATTGACAGGTAAAGCTTCTATCGCTTCCCTCCTTGTGGATTCGATCCATTTAGCCACCATGCTATAACAAAGTGAAGCCAAAGCATACACACTTTTATCGCTTGATTTAAAACACATTTTTTATGCGTGATTTTCCCCCGATCACACATCCAGATTGGAGGTTTGATTTCATTGATCAGGTGTTGATATGCTCGTATACTTTGCGAGGACCCGAGTTTCCTTCTATTCGATTTGTATTCTTGCTTCTCTTTTACTTATGCTATTTCATGATTCTCTCTATATCGCATCCAGTTGTCATTTCTTTCTTATTTATATGATATTATGTGTGAACATTTATATATGTTATTGCAGTGATTATAATTTATTATAGTCAATTTTATGCAGCTTGTTTTGGTTACTTTAGTTTAGCGTGTATACGTAGGGTATTCTCCTCGCGCATAAACACGCCGACTGTCATCGCGACTCATTTTCACATATTTTGAAAAGCGGGGCGTGACACCAAGAAAAACACAAACAAATTTAAGTGACAAAGTTAGCATTTTTACCTGAAAATTGTGCGAGAATCACAAGAAGATGGAGAACAAAAAAGAAACAAGTGACGTAAGCAGGGGCTTTAAGAATAAACAAAAAAGTTTTTTTTACTTTTCATCGGCAACGGCTTGATCGCTCTCGGCGATGGCTTTACAGCGAGATCTGAAGCACCGACGAGAAGAGATTGTTGTTGTTGGTCAAGGGTTTATCACTTTAGTTTTGATGATGATTAAACTTATGTAATTTTATATAATGATCTTGTGTTGTTTTAGTTGTAGATTTTATCAAGATCAAATTTTAGCATTTATTTCAATAAGAGATTCAAAGTCAAGTTTTGAAGCTAACTAGTGTAGATTCAAAATCTCAAGCATAAAAATCATATCAAGTACTCAAGAAGGAGTCTAGCTCGAAAACACGCAAGTTTGATCGTGTCAAGATGAAGGAAAAGATCATTTTCAAGAAGAAGACTCTAGTTTGTAAGAATGTTTAGATTTTATAATATATAGATTAGATTTAAGCTTATCTTACACACAAATTTTGATATTTGTTTTAAAGATCAAAAGTTTCAAGTTTGATTTAACTAGTTTACGTTTATCATTTTAGAAAAGTAAGTTTTATTTCAAAATGATTTTTTATATCTCAAAAAATATTTCACATGTTTCTAATATGTGTTGATTTTTTAGTCTCACATATTGTACTCAAATATATTTACATGAACTTATTTTTGTAGATTTTATAGAAATTATTTTGTTTTAAAAAATGAAGTTTTAATAGAAAAACAAAGCGTGTTTCTGGCCCTAAGACGGTCGACCGGACGTGGCACAAGCCATTTGTCTTGTGCATACGGTCGACCAGGAGATCGACCATTTGTGCCACAAAGCCCATTGCTTGTGCACTCGACCGACCGGGCAATCGACCGCCTAGGGAGAAAGCAAAATTGCTCTAATGGCCGGTTGACCAGTCTTGATTGACTGAGCAATAGAGAGCAAAGTGCTCCTAGTCAGTCGACCGGACAGTTGACCGGCTACTGTGAGAACATAGTGTGTATTCTCACAGCAATCGACTGGGTAATCACCCCAAGCTAAAAATATAGCCGTTGGTGGTCGACCACTAGGCCCATTTTGGCTTGACTTGCCTATAATAGCTAGTTTTGGATTTTTCTATTTTATTTTATTTCTAAGCGATTAGTATTTACTTTATTTGGGTTTAAAAAATCAAACATTTTTACATCGTTTCTATACAGAACCGACGTAAAAATCTATACGACATCGGTTATTTTTGAGATGATGTAAAAAGTTCAACAAAAAAATATGCCACTACCTTTTAAGTTCAACAAATTTCAAAAATGCCACTGCTTGTTATATCACGTCATTTTCTTCATGTGCTGACATGAATCATGCGATGTAAATGACCAAGTTTGTACTGGTGAAAAACTTAAACCATGATTACACTCACTAACTTAATCGATACTCATAATTTTTAAAAAAATAAATTTACTTAAACATAATATCTAGTTGTAAATAATGGTAACTAAAAATAGAGTTTTAAACCTGAAAATATAAAAGTATTTGTAATTGTAGTTAATATTGAATTCTTTTTCTTGGAAGACATAAACTACTGATATTAGAGGTTTAGAAATCAATATAATTAATGCTTTTAGTGTTCTTCTTAAATTAGAACTTTCTAAACTTTGAAAACCAATAAACGATGTAGATAAAATAGAAATAATCTAAAAGATCAGGTTGGCTCTTGGCGGAAACTCTACTAGTGCCTTATAAAATAGTAAGATAAGATTAATTATTTTCGTATTAATTCATGAGTCAACTAAAGCATGTTTGTTTCCTTAATTGGCCCGTAAGTGATAAAATGCAATTATAGTAAAATCATTTACAGTGTTTGTTTGGGGCCGTAAGTCATAAAATGCACTTTCAACCCACTTACAACTTAAACAGTTAATTTTGTGGTCATGCAAATCTCACATATAGCCCACGTGTGGTACAAAATAGTTAACTTTGTCGTTATACTGATCTGTATTACAGATAATTAATTGTAATTAGATTAATATTTTTTATTATTAGATTAAGCATTTTAAATTAAGAGAAATCTTTTTTAATTATTAGATTAAATTTCATAATTAGATTAAAATGTATTAATTATTCTAATAATTTTTATTATTAGAATCTTGTTTATTACTAGATTAGTAATAATTAATATAAACTTAATATTTATTTACTAAATTAAAATTTTATTTTGCAATCTAATATTTTTATTTATTGAATTTAATTTTAATATTAGATTGTTATATTAAATATTTTTAATAATTAATATTATATTACTATTAATGTTTTAGTAATCTAATTTATTTTTTAATATTAATATTTTAGTATTTGTAATATTTGTAATATTTACTATTTTATTATTTATTTTAAATTTTTAATATTTATATTATTTTAGTATTTACATTTAAATTGTTTTATTATTTTTAAAACTTAATATATTTAAATTATCAAACAATTAGTTTTGTGGTCAACTTTTTTACTTATGACTTACACATTACCAACCAAATATCATAAAACACAATATACTTTCTCACTTATAATTTCACATTATCAATTAAACACCGTAAAACTTACTTGTGTAAAACTCACTTACAATTATAAAAAAGTTTAACATTTACGACTTACGGCCGCATACAACAACCAAACAGGCACTAAGCCGAGTTTTCAATCTACTCGAATAAGAGAAAACAGAGTTGAGTAGAGTTTCTAAGTTATAAAACACTACATGAATATGGAGCAAATTAAATTGAGCACTGTTAGGAAAAATTTAGGATATGAAATTACTTAATTAAATCAATATCAGATGAAAAGATCAAAATCAAAGTAAATACTACAAAGGTAAAAAAAATTAGCCTGATGATCGATGCGTATTGGGCAATGTCCAAGAATCAAATTACCCCTCTCGCACAAAGTTTCACAGTAATGATTCCGGAGATACAACGACCTTCGGTCAGGCGACCTCCTTCTCGTCGGCACGGACTTCATAAAAGCTTTGTGAATTCTTCTAAGGCTTTCAAGGAACCAGCAGAGAACAAAACCTTTTAAGAAAGAAAATTCGGGGGAGAGAGAGAGAGAAGAGAGAGAGAGTAGTATAGATGATTCAATATTTCAATTGTTGTATCTTCTACACTCTACAGAAGGTGAATTTATAGGCGCATTAAATGAACCGTTTCAGTCCTCATAATAAAAACATGTTTTTGCCACGTCAAAGATTTAGATCCAATTAGTTAATTGGTGATCCATTTAATCCGCTGTAGATCCGATTAATTAGTCGTTGATTCATTAACCAAGTTTAAAGTTTGTTGGTAATTGATTGTTGGAGTTACGTGTCATTCCGAGTTGTCTTCCTGAAGCAGATCCTGAATTCACATTACTCTGTGGTAACACTCCGCAGTCACATTGTTTTGGAGTCCACATTCGAATACCGCATCATCTCTGAGTCCAAGTTGTCACTCTGAGGCACCAGGCACCACGTCTCCGAGGTTACTCCGGGTCGAGCTCCCCGAGTCACACACTCCGAGGTCGAACTCCCCAAGTCTACACTCCGACGTTGAAAGAATAAAAGTAAGATCCAAAATTTGGTAGGTCACAGAGCCTGCTGAACGGAGCTGCATTTGTGTCTGTGGGTCGTGGGCGCGCGTCCCGAACCCGGACCGGCTCGGGTCGATTCGACGTGCGCGCACGCGTGTGACAAGATGGCTCATGGCCCAGCACTAATAACAGTAGAGTATAAAGGAGTTGGTATTCATACCACTCATTCTCTATTGTTTTATTCTATGTGAAACTAAATTTTCTTTACAGAATGAGTTTTATGTGACAATACTCCAACAAACACTTTGTTTATGCTGGCCCAAGTGCGTCCCCCAAAGTGCGTCCAGGATAAAATTGCAGGCTGTGCTCAGATTTCTAGGACCCAAAAATTCAGGTGCGACCCCATCTGCACCCGTCTAAGTCCACTTCCATGCACAGCATCTTTCAATTCATTAAAGAAAAATACAATTAAACCAACAAGTCAGCGGAAACAATTGTCCTTTTACGTTGTGTCATGCCATCTCCAAGTTTTTGTATTTTGGTGAGATATTTTCATAAATAATTTGGCTTCTCATTTTAATTTGGACCTCGTGTCTTCTCCATCACATGACAGAGAGTGACCCAAACATTAATATTAATAATTTTGCTTGGCCGCATCTCCATTTCTCTCTCAGTTTTTACGTCACAACGACCTCTAACCTAACCAAGGTTTTAGGCCGCACGGCAGAGCACAGTGGGCTTTACTCGTGACAAAATAATGCTAATCTTGGGGGTCCTGAATTTGATTGCTTGAAGGGAATAAAAAAGACTTTTTTTAATATTTTCTTCCGTCTCAGGAGGCCCATTTTGAATTGCAAATGGATGGGACACATTTTTAAAACGAATTTTCACCAATCATTGATACAAATTGTGGTGGATAAAATGCGGCTCATCGTGGATTCACTCGTCACGAGGGAATATTTAAAGGTGCTTTCCGGGAGCGTTATCTATTAGAGAACATGGAAGGAGAGACATATTTTATGTTAAAAGCACCAGTGTGATGCTAACCTGAGACTTTCAGGCGTGAAAATCAGTAGGTACAATCATATCGCACTAATATTTGCATATGATAAAATCTGATAAAAGTATAGGGCAGAGATACCAGGGAAAGAATACAAGACGAATCGTTAAACAGTTATCATTACAACACCGTTCAGCTTAAGTAAAAGTAAAACAAGTTACTTCAAGTTTTACTTATTCTAATAATCGTAAAAGCTTGCCAAACATAAATTATCTAACAAAACAAATTAGTAAAAAGTGCATACATAAAGGCTATAGCAGGTATAATGAGCTAATTATGTATTTTTTTCCCCTTGTAAACTAATTTCGATTGAAATAGTAAAAGGAAACTTAACTTTCCTCTTCACTGATGATATAGTTTTTTTTAAAAAATAAACTTATGGTCATATTTTGGATTAATGAAATTTAACAGTAATTAATGTAAAAATTAGCATTAGGCCAAGTTTAGCAGACTCGATAGAGAGGGCTGAGGTAAAAATAAATTTTAAATTGACGTCTGCTAAATTATCTTCATGGAGTTCTCTAAAAAAAAAAATATCTTAATGGAGATGCATGTCTAAATATTTTATCTTGGAGTACCAAGGGCGTGCTTTATTTTCCTTTTAAGGCAAAAGCCCATCAAATGAATGATATTTTCGCTGCATGATATAATTGGCGCATATATTACAATGTGCCTCTCATATAGGGGAAAAAAATGCTCGTGGGGCGCGTTCAGGATGCTAACTGGGCCGGGCTGGCAACCCACGGGCACGACCCGACTCACTTAGTAACCGTGCTAGACTCGGCCTGGGTCGGGCTCCCGAACTGGCCAGACCCTGGTTTGAATATGGCGGCCCACGGTCCGCTCAGATCGGGCACGGATTTTGGCCCGGGTCGGGTCGGGTCGGGGCGGGCCGGCTGTAACACCCTGATTTCGAAATACGTAACCAATCACGTATATTGATTTTTCGCTCATTTTTTAAGATTTTAACATTTCTGGTACTAGCTATTTTCTTCTCTATTTTCTTTTTTTCTTTCTTTTCTTTTTCATATTTTTCTATTTCTTTCATCTTTTTCTTTATCTTTCTTCCTTTTGCATCTTCTTCTTCCTTCTCCTTTTTTCTCATTTCTTCTGCACTATTCTCTCTTCCCCTATATAACACTCTCTCTCCTCCTCTCATTTCCCTCCTTCACTCTCTTTCTCCCTCTCATCCTCTCCCTCTTCCCCCCTCTCCTCTCACCACCAGCCACCACCTCCTCCACTCACTCCCTTTCCTCCTCAACCCGGCCAAACCCCACTAGCGGCCTTCCCCTATTCCCTCCTTGCCAGCCATCACCTCCATCACCTCTATCACTTCACCACCACCAACATCATCACCACCCACTCCTCTAGACAGCCTCCCCCCTCTCCTCCCCCTCCAGCCAAGCCCACTCTCAGCCACCTTTTTTTTGGCCGCGCCCTCTCTCTTTCCTTCTCTCTTTATCACTTAATCTCTCTTTCTCCTCCTCGTGCTTCGAGCGTTAGTTCCACCGGATTCCACCATCTCCCCTCCAAGCAACTATAAGCGAGTATTTTTACTTGCTTTATGCAAGTACTCTATTTTGAGATTTTTCGTGATTTTAACCTTCGGGTTTTTAGCCCCAGGTTTAACCTTTGGGCTTATCTGAGGTAAGCGAGTTTACCACTCATCGCTTTACCGTTAGCTCCTCGCGAGTGTAGCTTCTTCGCGTACATTAGAAAAGCGTTCATACACTCGCTTCGCCGCGTGTGTCTAGCTTAGCCGCAAGCGTGGCTTCGTCGCGTGCGCTAGCAAAGTGTTCATATACTAGCTTCGCCGCGAGTGCGGCTTCACCGCGTGCGTTAGTAAGAGTTCATCCACTAGCTTTGTCGTGAGCGTTAGCCTCATCGAGCGCGTTAGCACCTAACGCTGCATGCTAGCTTCGCTAGGATCCTAAATCCGCCGTATGCCTAACTCTATGTGCTACGAACTTAACTTCGCCTATGGCTTAGCCTCATCCGATATGGCTTAGCTATGCTCTAGCTTTGCCTATTCCCACTTGGCTATTTAATAGTTAATTTATTATTATTATGCTTGTGAAGAGTTTAAAATATTGTATACTATTTTGGCATGATGTTGTGATCCTGTATTTTGCTTGTACTATCGTACTTCGCCCGTACCATGACACCTGACCTGTTAATTACATGACTCACGATTACCACCTTTACGGGAACTTGACACTTTTATCATGTTATACATCCAAAGATCATGTACTCCTGTATCAAACATATTTCTCTTGTTATAATATTCATGCTCATCCCCGTAAATAGATCATCATGGTTAGAAATCTTAATAATCAGACAACTTACACTGGGATGAAATTAACTGATGGAATCAATATGTGTACGTGTTTATAATGGTCAAATATTGTGCAACTAAAACTTCGGTTCAACCTGAGGGCCACCAAGTGTTTCGATTGGGTATATTGGCATCCCTACTCATTATTCCATTCTTGTTCAGGGCATAGAAATAAGACCTTTACTGCTTAGCGGCAGGTTTCGGCTCAGCACTGAATACTCCTGAGGCTGTTGTCCGAGATATGCAAGGGACCTAATATATATATGGTTCGTTCATCTCCCATTAATTTCTAATAACCAACCTCAACTTAGTCATAACTGAATGTATGTGTACTAGGACACTGAAACACATGCCAAAATATATTTATTAGACGAGTCTTAATAATAATATAATAATATGATTTCATTTATTGGCTCAATAGTGATTTCACGTTACACTGCTTGTTGTGATTAATCTATGTTTGCGTGAATGAGCATAAGACAAATTTTCTGGTACATGTATGTTTGCCTGTACACGCCATAACTTCATTACGTACTCGTTGGGTTACTTTCTAACAACTCTAAACTTGCATGTGCAGATCTCGGATCTTAGAACGAAGTAGACCCTTCCACGGAGGACCATGCCTTTCTTGTGAAGCAAGCGAACCAGCCGTAGCTCATTCCCTACATGCCTTCTCTTCACCAACTCCCGAGAATCTCTTTTTGAAGCTCGAAAGCATCTTCCTGTATTTTTATACTTGTAAATCATACTGTTTGGTTGGAAAAATAGCGCGAAGTAAAATTTCTTTGAGTGGATGAAAATTACAACAGAATGATTCTGATTACAAAAGAGAGGAGAATAACTGGTTCTCCCCTTTGTTTAATGTTGGGTTCTTCGTGTGGTGATGGAGAGTATTCTTCTTCTCCGTTGACCGGCCGAATGACAAGCTTCTCTTTGAGATTCTCTCAAAGATCAATTAAGAGGGAGCTCTGTTTTTAACACACTAAGTGTTTAGAGTCCACTGATTACTCTTTTTCTCCTTTCTTTCTGGGCTTTTGAAGAAGCAAGAGAAAACAAGAGGCTTTTAGTTTGAAAATTCTCAGCTCTTAATCTTTAAGAGTTTCTCTTTCTCTTCTCTGCGAAAAGAGTCCCCTTGTTATATCTCCTCAGGCTATTTATAGGGAGTTATAGAGGTATTATTGTCCCCTAAAATCCCTCCATTATAGGGATTAACTCTCATATTACATGGGGAGTTAATTGACTCAGTAATGGAGATCAGTTTTAATAGAAACACGGGTCTCACGCTGGACATGGACCTCGCATTTGTATAGGCATAGGGCTTAAACCCATATCTTAATCAGAACGCGGAGTTACTCAGACCCGTGTTTGAGGTAATGCATAAAGTTGCTCAGGCTTGTGCTTGAAATAGGACACGGAATTACTCAGACTCACGTTTGAAATGAGACGTAGGGTTCCTCAGGCCCGCATTTAAAGTGGAGCATAGAGTCTCTCAGACCTACACTTGAAATAGGATACAAAGTTACTCAAACTCGCGTTTGAAGTGAGATGTGGGATTCCTCAGACCCGCATCTGAAGTAGAGCGCAGAGTTGCTTAAACCTGTGCTTGAAATAGGACGCAGAGTTACTTAAACTCGCATTTGAAGTGAGACGCGGGGTTCCTCAAACCCGCGTCCGAAGTCCGCATCTCTTCTTGGATGCAAGATTCACATTTTAATTGAAGCATGACCTTCGCGTTGGGAGGTTCGCGTCTGATGACTTGTCTTTAATGAATTTTAGACAGTCTACAGGACCCCCTCCAAAGTTTTTGATACTCCACAGTTGATTGGGAAGGATTTAGGAATATTTTGGACTTCACATTGATTTTGGACTCTCCCTGATTGGATGGCAATCTTTCGAGATGTTTTGAGCTTGACCCTGCCTGGATTTTGGTCTTCTTGAGTGTACTGTTGAACTGCTTGAGGCCTTCAGGAAAGATCGTCACAAGTGTCTTAGAAACTCAGTCTAACACTTATCATGAACGCTAGTTTGTTTGTTGGTATACTATTGAACCAGTAGAGTTGTCGATTATTCTTGCCAGTGTACTGTTGAACTGATTGTAAAAGAAGGAACCTTCTCCCTGTATGTGAGAGAATGCAACTCTCATAGACGCGATCGTCATGCTGGTCAAGCGAAGTCACTATCTTTAATGAAGTTGAGACGCGACTCTCAATTACAGTAGAGACTCGGCTCTCAATTACTGTAGACGCGGCTCTCAATTGCTATTAAGACATGACTTTGAGACGTGACTCTCAGTTTAAAATATGAAGATAGCATTGGATGCTTCCAGACGCTGACGTAAGTGCCGCGTTGGACGCGTATCTAGCTCAAATTGAGCTCGAGATACGCGCCGCGTATCTCGGCCACTGAAAGGCCTATAAAAGATCAGGTCTTTCAATACTCAATTCACTTAACTATTCATTATCTTCAATAGGCCCGCATCTAAAAATTAAAAGCTTCTCATGTTTTCTCAGAACCCATAAAGTTTCAAGCTTTTTCAAATCTTTCCAAAGATTTTCACAGTGCAAATGGCTCCAAAACTTAAGCAACATGTTGCTTCTTCAAGTGCCGTCGCTACGCCGACCACCATGTGTGGTTCTCCTAATGAAGCCCCATCTTTGTAAGTAGAATTGTTCCGCTATTAAGAACATGAAGAGGCACTGTGAATTTATTTTGCATTTTTGTAGCATTTCGTCGAGCACGTAATACACATTACATTTTAGCTTTAATTTCACTATGAAAAATGTATGCTAAAATCTCAATAAAATTATGTAGAACACTTAAGATATACCTACTAATTATCATAATTTTTTTATAATTTTTGTGATTTTATTTGGAAAAAACCGTGCACAGCACTGTGCTGAGCCAGGCCGGCCTGGGCCCAGCCTGAGCCAGGCTCGGCCAGGGCCTAGTCGAGTGGGGCCCGACTTGAGCTAGGTTCAGTCAGGGCCTGATCGAGCCAAGTCCAGCCTTAGTCTGTTTTACAGATCCGGGTTCGGACCCGAACCCGACCCATATTATAAAAAAAAAGAAAAAAAAAAAAAGAAAAAGAAAAGAAAAAAGAAATAAAATACAGGAAATTACTATAGCAGTTTACTATAGCAGACCCAGATCTAAACCCATTATTTTAGCAGACCAGTTACTGTAGCAAACAGACCCGTTAAACCTTTTATTGATTTTTAGGTTTATTTTAATTCAGAAAATTTCAAAATAACTCAGAAAATTTTAGAAAATTCACAGAAAATCACAATCTAAATTTGAGACTCTGCAAAATTATTTTGAGTGTAATTTTACTTAAAATAATATGAAATTAAATATTCTTTATAATATTATTATTTAATGATCATTTATTAAAAATGGCCAATAAATTTTTAAATATCACAAAAAAATATAATATTCATAATTTAGTAATATATAAATATTACACATTAATTTATTAGTTTATGCATCTATTTTATCATGAAAGTATATTTTTAAATGGTTGCTAAAATTTAGAAATTGAATTATTTGAAAATATTAACCAACCAAAATGATAATAAATAGTTAAAATTATTTGCTTATTCAACTTATCACTGAATGAATAACATGTCAAGTCTATAATTAAGTCACGCAATATTTAGGCCAAAATTTTACCCAGAGTCAGTTGTAGTTACGGAAATTCAGATTCAAACGACATTAAATAAGTACATATACTCTCTCTCCTATGTGTTCCTTTGTTAGTTTATAAATTTCTTTCCAATCTCGAATCCCATATCCTTCCCTGATCATATGTATTGTAAGACATGCATGTATAGGATGTTTGTTACATAAATGATCATTCAAGTATAACCATAAATCAGTAAATATTGTACAAGTAAGTTGACATCACCCTATATCATAATTACTATTTTATGATTATGTCTACATCCTAATACACTGACATCACTTATACTATTATGCATTTGTCACTCGATGTTGTCACTATTTTCATTTTCTCAAATTTTGATATGTATTGTGATCACTATTTGACACTGATACTCTTGATACTGACCTCTAATCCTGTCACGCTGAGTTACACATTATCTTGCACTTACATTGATTAATAAAATTAACCAAGTTAGGGTTACTAGGGGAGACTGTAGCAGGGGAAATTTAGGGAAGCGTGTTTAGAAGGGCGACCCCTTGTGGGTTTGGATACTACACGTGATCTTGTTATTTATGCGCGCTCCTGTTATTACATGTTACATGATACTGAGTACAGTGAACTGTTTCTCCCTGAAATCAGGACCCACTAACGCATCATTTGTTTGATATGTAGTTGTCCTATGAGATGGGGCACATGATGGCTGCATTAGTTAGGGTAATAAAACTTACTAAACTTAGAATTATCATTTGTGACATGAAAAATCTTGACTGCATGATGTTCTTGGACTTGCCATATTGTTCTTAAGTTGTGATCTTGTGTTCTTATGACTTGATGATTATGATATATGACATTACTCATCCAGGGTGCTTCATACCTATTATATACATGTCATAGTATACATATATGACCTTATTTCACATGATCTAGTATTCTGTTACTCTCGCTGGTATCTTACCTATCAGTTTATATTATCGTCAGATTTATTATTCATTCATTCCAGTGCTCTACTTATATTACCCCTTTACTTTCACATTTTCATATTATTGTTTTCTCTTCTCGTGTGTGCACTTGTGTTAGCCCAAAGGCCCATCACTCTAATTTTGATGATGATTAACTCATATAGTTATAGTACTAATAATCTTGTGTTTATATAGTTTTAGATATTTGATCAAGATCTTAGTTGGTGTTTAGCTTCAACAAAAGATTCGAAGTCAAGTTTTGAAGCTAGCACGTGTTGATTCAAGAGCTCGTGCATCAAGATCACATCAAGTACTCAAGAGGAGTCTAGTTCATTGTATCAGGGTTTGGACCAAGTCAAGAAGGAGAAGAAGATTTTCAAGAGAAGATTTTTGTGAAGACTTGAGTCTTGTTTGTAAGTGTTTAGATTTTATATTTTAGATAAAATGTAAAGGATAAATTAGTTGTGGATTGCTCAAGCTCATATAAACACACACACACAAAATTTATATGTATTTTCATAAAATAGTTTTAGTTTTAGAAAATACCTTTTTGGTTTTGAGCTTCGAAATATACATCCTTATGTTTCATGATTAGATTTCATCAAAACAAGTTTATATGGTTTATACATGTTTTGGATTTCATCCATACATATTGTTGGTTCAAATGTTTAGAAAAACTTATTTGATGTTTCTATATCATGTGTTTTGAGTTTTGTATTTATCAAAACTTATTTTAGCACTTATTGTCAAAAACAGAGATATTTCAACTTATATGTGTATTGGATCATATCCATACACACTAAGCTTCAAAAGTATTTATAATATATTATTTTTATATTTGAAAAAGTTTTGAAAAAATCGTTTTTCAAATTGAAGATTGTTTTTGGAAAAATACGGATTTTTGTTTAAGGCAAAATTTCTATATTATAAAAATGGTTCAAAAAGTTTGTAATATGTGTTAATTTTTTACCACACATATTTGTACTTCAAAGTATTTTAATGGACTTATTTTTGTAGATTTTATATGATTTTATAGGATTTTATAGGAGTTTAAAAGACCAAGTTTTAATCCCTAAAATATCTGACCTGGCCTTCAGCGGTTACCGAGCCAGAAGTCGGTCAACCGGGTGGTCGACCGATGTGCACAGAAACGTGCACAGCCCTTTAGCTTGAGGGCCAGTCGACCGGGTGATCGACCGATCCAAAGAGCACTCTCTGGATCTGGCCCCAGTCAACCGGGCGGTCGACCGGCCAGAGAGCTTTGCTCTCTGGATCTTATCTCGGTCGACCGTCCGGTCGATCATTAGGTCAATAGCAGGGTGCGGTCGACTGGGCGATCGACCGGCAGGCCCCAACAGTCAAAAATATGACCGTTGGCCAGTCAACCGGCCAGTCATCTGACCTGCAGATTTGACCCCAAGGGCTCTATTTTTTAAGTCTATATAAGGGGACTGTTTTGGGCTGTTTTACACAAGATTTCAAGAGGATTTTTGAGCCAGTTTTCCTACCAATCTTAGAGGTTTTCCAACAAGTTTTAGAGCTTAAATTCTATATCAAAATGAGTGTTTACAGGAGTGATTCTCTTGTGTTTTTTAAAAGGATATCTTGAGTTTTTCCTCCATAAATCTATCTTAGTTTTTCTCACAAAAGCTGGAGCTTTCCATTGTCATATCTAACCTATAGGAGCTTTGTTGTGAAAGTGTTTTTAGGTGATCAAAGTGTAGAGATCACCAAGTGTTCATTTTGTATTTGAGGAGGCGAACTTGCGGGTTCGTATTGTAACGAGTTCTTGTGGGAGCTCAGTGTAGAGGTGCGACCTTGGCAAGCTAGTGTGCATACATGTGTTGTTCTTGCGGGAACAAGTTAGGGACTTGCAGGTCCAAGAGTTCTAGTGTGAACTCATTGTAGGCGTTGCGGTACTGAGTGATCTTGCGGGATCGACTCTAGTCGAAATCCTTTACAGTGTTGAAGGCCGAGACGTAGAGCATGGGTGCTCGAACCTCGAAACAATTCTCCCGTATTTGTGATTGATTATCTCTCTCTCACTTGTATTTATATATCTTGCTTGCTTATATTGTTTATCTCTTTATATGCTTGATATATCTTGTGCTCAATTGATATATTCTTGGGATTGTGTGCTCACACTTGTATTCAACCAAGAGAGCCATAGTGGCACCTCAACTCTTAATCTAGAGGAATCTTTAGGAGATAGTCTAGTGTACTTCACCGAAAATTCGGTTACACTCTATGTTATACCTTGTGTGTTAACTTAATAGCTTTAGTTTGTATAAGTAGTTTTTAATTCCGCATTGTTATTAGATTAGTCAGTACACCTATTCACCCCCCTCTAGGTGTATTTTAAATTGTTGGTCCACTTCTGATGGACCTTAATTTTTCAGCATCAGAGCTTGAGGAAACCGATGAGCCACTGTTCGTAGGAACCCAGGAGGACTACCAGGCGTGAGTCTGAAGTTTCTTATCTTATGTATTTTAGCATTTTGTCTTGTTATGATGTCTCAATACCAAAATTGTATCTTCTTTTATTTCTGCTTTGTTATGTTTTTAATCTTGTATCCAAATAAAGACTATTGTAGATGTATATCTTTTATGTGAAAATGAAACTTCTGGTTATCTTTTGTATATGTATGTGAGAATTTGACTCCATTACTACAGCATAAGGTATTCACGAAAGACATTTCCCTCTTTGTGAGTATAAGCTAGCCATCATCACGTACCCATACTCTGTGTTTTGGGAAGCGAGGCGTGACAATTAGAGATCTTAAATAGCTATTTTCTCAAAACCTATATATATGATTATTTTCTAAAGTTTTGTTATTAGTTTTTGAGGTGAAAAATTATTAGCATTCTCTGAAAGAATTTTAGTGTTCAAAATTTCTTTTTTCCACTATATTTCTCGCATACTGTATCCTTAAGCTTCAACCTATCTTTACTCTAAACTACATTATCATTGTGAGAAGTTTGGTGATCTGAAAAAGGTCATCTCTCTGATGTTCAGTTGCTTGTATACTCCTCTAGTAAGAGAGGATTAGGAGTTGCGGCTTCAAGATCTTGTGGGATCTATCTTTGTAAAGTGTAATCTTAGTTACATAGTAGAATCCTTTATTGCGGTGGAGGCGGGAGATAGAGCAATGGCTCGAACATCGAGAACAATTCTTCTTATTTGCGATTGATTCTCTGAGTTTGCCCTCTCTAAACTTTTATCTCAATATATATATTGTGTTTATCGATTTTTACTACTTCAAGAAAGCAATTGCACACCTCAACTCCTTTTAAATAGAAATCAAAGAGGAGAAGTTCAAAACCCTTCACGGGGTATTCTGCATCATTTCTTGTTAGTGAGTCCTAGATTGATAGTTCTTGTGCTTTAATTTCATCGCATTCATCAGTAGGCTACAAATTTCTCACACCCTATAAGTGCTGAAGCACAATATCACTCGGATGAGCAAGGTCTTATACTGAGCTTAGTCCTACATTAGTTAGAGGAAGCGATGAAGAGCTTCGCTAATCACTCAACTAAACATGACGATGACAGAGAAAAGTCAAAGCTACAATATGAAGCTACTACTGGAGTTAAGAATTCTTGCTTCGCTGAGGGGAGTATCCCCATCAGATCCAAAATGCTTGTACATCTTGTTGTGGGAGTGTCCCCCACTCTGAGTCAGTAATGCAAGCACCAGCCTATGGGCTCTCTCTCAGTTAGCCCATGGGTAATCAAACCCTCCACCATGAGAGTGTCTCCCGCTCAGAGTCCCTACCAAATCTAACTTCACTGTCGGGATTTCCCCCACTCGGAGGTACGGATCACGATTTCACCCCCACTCAGAGTTGACGCATCCAATTTATCGATGGGTTACACCCCCACTTTAGAATCCTACCAAGTCTGTATACACCGTTGATGAAATTATCCCCACTCAGAGACAACACCACATGCTTGCCAAAACACTCCAAACCAATTGACCCTACCGAAAGTACAGATTAAACACTCCAGAAAGGTATGATCATCCAAGTATTCTCTGAACAAATCACTTTTATTCTAATAACATAGTCTTTGCATATGCCTACATGTACTATTTGTCTCAAATTAACATAGATTATGTATATTTAGCCTATAAATACACAAGGCATCGGGTATATACATGAAGGTTTGCTTGTTTGGATTATTCCCTTCACGCACCGGTTTCATGTGATTAGAATCTAAGTGTATTTAATTTTGCTAATCGACCATGTTAACTTATATTGATTTTCATTACATTTACAATTGATTTAAGATGTTTCATTGCATGCTTGTGTATGCATCCTCCTTCCCTCAACTGATGGAAGTGTCCCCTGTCAAAATTCCAAATGGTGTATATCCCGGTATGGGAGTGTCCCCCACTCGGAGGCGGTAATGCAAGCATCAGCCTACAGGCTCCATTTTGATTAGCTTACAAATAGTCAAAACCCTCTGTTGTGAGAGTGTCCCCCGCTTGGAGTCTCTGCCCTGCTGATAGGAGTGTCCCCCCATCATATCTAAAATGCTTGTACACCCTGTTGTGGGAGTGTCGCCTATCAGAGTTGGCAACATAAGTACCAGCCTCCAGGCTCCATCTAAGTTAGCCCATGAGTGATCAAAACCCTCCGTTGTAGGCCCACTCAGAATCCCTGCTCTGTTGCAAAGATTTCTCTCTCAGAGTTCTCTGAAGTTTGCAGGTTCCGCTGAAAGGATCTCCCCCACCAAAAACAATAGCATAAAAACATGTCAAATCATTCCATATCTAATCAACCATACTAGAATAGAGATCAGCACTCCGAAAAGGTATGGTCATAACAATTCCAAAAGCCAATAGCATAAACAAACCAGGTAAGATCCAGATAATCATTTCAATTCCATACACACACACACACATTTCTATGCCAAAAATCTTTACATTTCGAATATATTCTATCAAATATATTTGATTACATCTGATAAAAGTAAAACAAATCCCTTTTACATATATGTAAAAAAATACAGATGACCTAGATCTGAACACTCTGATCCTCACACTAACAGACTTTTGAGTCGAACAATAAAGATTTGTTCATCAGAGGACGCCTTTCGAAAGCAGTCATCCACTTTCATCTGTGACGTGTCTCCTGAATATGCAATCCAATGCCTTTAACTTTAAACTCTGAGAGCGTGTTCTCCAGAGAACATCAACCAGAAGACAATGCCTCATTGCTCGCACCACTATCCAAAATTTCGGAACCAAAGAGGAGAAGACCAGGAGGTTCCCCCACAAAAATGAAGGCCTCTTCAGTGGAAACACCTTCTCACCTTTCCCCATGACTCCAAGGCAATAGATCGACACCACAGTCTCCTCCACATTGCAAGAAGGATGAGGATTCTCAGGGAGCCTTCCAGGAGAGAAACAATGATGCCTCACGAGATGGACTCTGGTAAGACACGCAAAAAGGTGATGGTATCACATCCCCTCCTAGGTGTTTTGAAGAAGAGATTTGAACTCCGATGTAAGAAGCAATTCACCAGCATACCTAACCGATGAGCTCCCTTTCTTCCTTCCTCATACACGCCATCAAGAAAGAGGTTGACAATCTTAAGGTTGAAGCTTGCTCACCCAAAATCAAGCAACCTGAAAACTAGATCGCCTGATCTAGTTGGAGCGAGAATCTTACATGCCATCCTAGATGGTGGCACCGTGGTAAGTCGCTAATGTGACATAACCGACCGTTCACGGTCACTAATGCAACGCACCAATCAGACACCCCACGGAGAGAGCTTGGTCCAGGAAGTTATGCCTACATGTCTGCAAGAGCATGGGTAATGACATCCCTACTGGGGACATCAGAGATAAGTTTTTGAACGTTCAATGTAGTCACGGACGGATTCTCCCTTCTTCTGCAAGGTAGAGAAGAGTTTATCCATGGTTACCTTGGTATCGTCCTCATAGAAATGAGAAAGAAATCGAGTTTCCAGGTCGATCCAGGAATTGATAGAGCCCGGAGAGAGGCTTCGGCACCAGTCGAATGCTACCCACTTCAAGGTGTGAAACGTAGTAAAAAATGCATATTTATCATTACATTTACTATCATGTTTCCCTATTTATTCTTTAATTATGTACTATTACTAAAGTTTTGTTATTTAATGTGTGCAGGCCTTGAGAAATTAAAAAAATAAAGAAATAAAGCCTGAATGAAGCCCAGAAGCCCTAAAAGCCCATGTGTAAGCCCATGTAATAATTTAGAAGTTTCTTATTATCTAACCTAATCTAAACTTGGATTTTAAACTCTTTATTTAAAATCTAAGGGAGGAAAAGGAAGGATAAGATAGAACTCCTAATTGCTAAAAGAAGAGGAAAAGGATGGACTTCTACTCAACCCTAGTTGCTTGCAGGACAAGGCTAAAGATAAAAGGAGAAGAGTGCAAAGATAAAAATTCATTTTAAAAAGATTTGGATTTATGATAACTTGCTTCC
The DNA here is from genome assembly GCA_038442645.1 of Agave tequilana. NCBI lineage: Eukaryota > Viridiplantae > Streptophyta > Magnoliopsida > Asparagales > Asparagaceae > Agave > Agave tequilana. Next base: position 30,216 of record JAVJIF010017622.1, read on the forward strand.
CGAGTTATCCCGAATTTTCAAAATAAAGAGTCGGTATGCAGAATCCAGAAAGATATACCCAGATGGACGGACTAGAGGAGGCCACGCGAGAAAACGTGTGGCAAGAAGCCAAGCTATAGCCGCGGAAACGCGGCCATAGCCGGGTTTCCGCGGGTGTATGGATGAGGATGATCACCAGTTTTCGTGGGAGAGTTGTACCGGGACTCTACTTCTTCCATCTCCTATAAATACCCCTGCAGAGCAACAGAGAGGGGGCGTCCAGAGACGGGAACTTAGGGTTTTTCTTTAGATTTTCTCTTTTCAAAATTCTTGTAATTTTGTTTCGTTTTTAGTATATTTTGGAGGAGGAGAGGAGCGCTATATTTGGAAGTGACATTCAAATAAAGGTTACCTTTTCTTCTTTGTCATTAAATTTTGTCATTTAATTTTTGTTTTCTACTGAGATCTATTATTTGTCATCTTCTCTCTTTCACACAATTTTTCACATTAAACAAAAATTGAAAATAAAAAAAAGAGATGAATAACTAATTTTAATTTGTGGTTTGCTAATCTCTTAAACAATCCTAGTGTAGTTTAGAAAGTGAATTGATTGATAATCACTTTTAAAAACCCTAGGATTAAAACAGTTTTCTTGAAGATTAATTGGTAGTTAGGTTTTTTCTAATCTAGGTTACACTTCTAAACAATTCTTCATAAATTCATACTTAAGAACTTTGATAGCATAACTTTAAGTTAAGACTTCTCTTATGCTATACCTAGAAGTTAGGATGAACAACTGTTGAATTTTTATTAGTGCACACTAGTTAGGGTTCTAATATCATTTATCTTACTTGAATTTCTATTAATAACCTAGGATAGATATTACTTGTTTCAAGATGATATTCACTCTTTGAGACTTGCACTATGGGTTGTGGTAGAAGATTAGTAAACTGCATATCTCTAATCAAATCATTCAAATCTAATCAATCTTTCTCTTTTGTTTCGATCTAAGTGTAATACAGAGAAATCATCCGAAACGCTTGCATCGCATCCTTCCCTATGGATCGACCCGCTTTGGCCCTTGCTGCAGCGGATAGAATTGAAACGAGACTAAGACTCGCTAACTCTTAACTTTTTCTTTATTACAATTTCTCGTTCCAATCAAAATTTTGGCGCCGTTGTCGGGGAAGGAACGGCACGATATTCTCAAAACTAATTCTTTCTTTCTTTCTGTTTGTAGGTTCAGAGAACAGAAAAAATAACAGCAGCAAAGGACATATAGCAACTCTGTGCCTCTGCCCTCGAAGGCAGAGCAGCAGAGCCTACTACAGAGCCGCGCAAACGCCGCGTCTCCGCGGCCTTAGTAGTGAACTACTCACTGTGTTTTCTACAGGTTGCTGCAAATTGCAAGTTTTATTTACTGCTTTGATAAGTTTTCTCTGTGATCACCCTGCTAATTAATTAACAGTAACCTATTTGTTGAAAAATAAAAAAAAATTAGACTCTTGCATCATAGGCACGTGTCTATTTAATTTTTTAATTCTGTTGAAGAGTGCTAGCGACAAGGTACGTTTGCATTGCATATAGATTAGGAAACACTCTTGGCTGATTTACTGCTTTTTGAGTGATTACTTATCTACTGCTTTACACGTACACAAAAAATTTTAAGGGCAAAACCCATAAACAAGATAAGGTGGGGATTTCATCACCCTTCCTTGGCCCACAAATCATCTCCGTCACACTCACAACCCTAACCTTAAGTAAAATTGACTAGACGTTGGCCCTAGGTTAACTCGGACTCACTAGGAGATTGGCTGAAGGAGGAAGTTGTTCGAAATTAACTCTTGCCAAATCGGTATCTAAGAAGGAGATTAAGGGCCGAAAGCCCGAAGATCGGTGGTTACTTAATTAAGGAACATCTTTGACGGATAACCTCCCACCGGTCTTGCCACCTACCTGACCGATTAACTTGTGGTTAAGGTCAGCAATATACCTCCTAAAGATAGTCTAAAGTTAGGAGTCGTCTAGGTCAAGGCTTACCCTAGAATAAGAATTTTGACTATTTTTTCTTTTTCTTTGATTGATTGGATGAACTTGTTTGTTAACTGTGCATGTCAGCTTAGTCGAGAGACCCATTTACATCTAGACTAACTAGAACCAGTTCACCACCCGAACAAAAGCCCGACTCACACATGGCACAATCACCATCACTACAAGAAAGGTTCTATCCTATTAGGACCTCTCTTCCTTCTTGCATTCAGTTACCCGATGGAGGTGTTGACCAATTTGAGCTCAAACCACAATACATCAACACTCTTCCCAAATTTCATGGACTTGAATCTGAGGATGCATACTTTTTCATAAGGGAATTTGAAGAAGTATGTCTTATGATGAAGATACCCAGCCTAGGAGTAGATGCCATCAAATTACGGTTTGTCCCATTCTCTTTGAAAAACTTAGCAAAGAAATGGCTCTACAGTCTAGAGGCCGGTTCAATATCCTCATGAGATAATTTCGTCAAAGCCTTCTTAAAGAAGTTTTATCCCGTCCACAAGACTGCACTAATTAGGAAGAGCATCTTACAGTTTAAGCAAACAGCCAATGAACCTTTTTGGAAATACTTCGAACGTTTTAAGGACCTCCTTGCCCAATGCTCTCACCATAGGATAGAGAATGGTGACTTTGCTAAGTTCTTTATGATGGATTAGAATATCAAACTAAAACGCTATTAGAATCCATGTGTCAAGGAGGATTTTTGAAAAAGAACAAACATGAAGGATGGTTATTATATGAAGAATTAGCTGATAATACCATCCAATGGGAACCAACTCCGGAAAAATTTAGGACTAATAACCCTACTTCTTCTAAAGGAGGTATCCATTTCATTGAGGCCAACATAGCTACCGACGCTAAACTAGCTGCGGTAATGCGAAGACTAGAAGCTCTTGAAACTAAAGAACTAGTCTCTGTGAACCGAGTCAGCCCAACACCTTCGACGGGCTGTACTTATTGTCAAGACATGAACCATGTGTTCGAGGAATGTCCCGTCTTCATCGCGCTTCAAACCTTGCCCGAACATATGAGTGCGATTGAGATTTTCCTGCACACAAAATATAGAATTTCAGAATTTAAAACAATAGTGCAGGGCGCTCAATTCTAATCCGCAGTAGCAGTGGCTATGCGGGTCGTGATTCTCAGGGAGGGACTAGCGATGGAAGCGTTTAAGTAAGATTCTCTAAAAATTATTTTCTTTTATTATTTACAATGGTATATGATATTTACAATGAGAAGGTGAAAAGTAAATTTGAGAGAGATGGAGATCTAAACTAGAATTAGAAAGAAAGAAAACTATACATACATACCTCTTCTATCTTGCTTACCTTTGATCCGTGCGATGACTTACCTTGTCTTGGAAGGCGTACAAGTATGGCATATAGGATCGTCCACCTTCTTAATCTACACTACGAAAATAAAAGACAAACTAACGAAGGTTTGTTCATCTCCATATGCCATCAAGGGCTCTTCTTCGGCTAGGCAGTCTCAACGCAATTGGGTCTCATGGTTCACAAGACATTAGAGAGAAAATAGAAGAAAACAAGAACAAAAGAAACACAAGATTAAACAAGAATAAAAGAACATAAAAAACGAACCTCGAGTTGATTTATTTAACAATAGAAGAAGAGCAAAACTTACACCGATTGTCACCCTCAGTACAAGTAGATCTCCTTCCGCCATGAAAACATCCTCTCCTCTCAGTTACAAAAAGGAAAATAAAAATTACAAAAGAGAAAAGAAAACCTAAACTAGAAGAAAGCCTAAAAACCCTAATTTTTGGCTCTATATTTCGCTGGGCGCCCTTTCTGTTGCGTCTGCAGGGGTATTTATAGGTGCAGAAGGAGGTAGAGTCCCAACACAACTCTCCCACGAAAACTGGTCCCCGGATAAGACTGGATTGCCGCGGAAACGCGGCTTGGGCCGCGTTTCCGCGGCCTGGTAGTGGCAGATGGCCATGACTTTGGCACGTGGCTTCTCTTGGTCCGTCCATCTGGGCGTTGTCTTCTGGAAGTTGCATCCTGGCTCTTTATCTTGGGATTTCGAGATAACTTGGGAAGCAAGTTACCTAGATCTCAAATCTCCCAATATCTTTTTAAACGAATTTCCTTATCTTTGCACTCTCTTCTTTGGCTTTTATCCTCATCCTGCAAGTATTTAGGGTTGAATAGAAGTCTATCCTTCCTCTTCTTTGTATTTGCAACTATTGCCCTTGTGTAATTGCAATTTTGACATTTAATAATTGCAACATTTGCATTGGGCTTAAATATGGGCTTTTGGGCTTCTTTTGAGGCTTTATTCCTTTATCTTTATTTCTCAAGGCCTGCACACAATAAATAATAAAATATTAGTAAATTGTGCATGATTATATGAATAAATATGAAAATGTGATGGTAAATGTAATGATAAAAATGCACTTTTCACTACCAATCACACCCCCACACTTATCTTTTTGCTCGTCCTCGAGTAAAAATCAAAAAGAAAAAGAAAAACTAAACTAGCTAACTCACTTTTGTAGGAATCACGATTGCACTTAGCATGTGCAACAAACCGTTAAACCCCTAGGTTACCCTAGAGGACAAGTGTTGTCTCGTGAGGGTTTTCAGCGGATTAAACCCACAAAATCCATAAAAAGGAAAATATTGAAATATATTTGAAGAGATTAAGTGGTCTATAAGTTTTAAGATTATCATTTTTATTCATTCTTAAACTTAATCTTTATAAAGTAAATTGTTATCCATTTTAGGTAAGGATTAAAATTGAATTTTTGTATAGTCTTTTTCGTTACCAAAAATCATATGCATCCTTGCAAATCTTTGCTAGGAATTCCTTAACTTGGACTCTCATGCCTCTTTATTATTATTATTTTTTTTTAACTCATCTAATTTTCTTTCGTGTAAGTATCAAGGCTTCTTGAGGCCCTCATACCTAACTAATTGACTATTAGATGTGTTAATATAATATTTTTTTTAAAATGTATAACTCATCTAATTTTCTTTCGTGTAAGTATCAAGACTTCTTGAGGCCCTCATACCTAACTAATTGACTATTAGATGTGTTAATACATATATAATATTTCTTAGTTTTCTTAGGCTTTCTAATCCACCCATGTAGCGAACTTAAAGTCGGTGGCTCCCAAACCGGTCGGCTTTAGGGCACCGGGTGAGAAAACACCCCGCGGACTTAAGGATTCGAGTGAACTAGGCCACAAAACTAAGGGCTTTATTTCATAAAATCACCTTTAGGCGTGAATACTTATGCTTCTTGAGGCACATGTATCCAGCTTAATTGGTGAAATTTTTTTTTTAAATATTTATTTTTTATGAGGCACAAGGGTCTTTGTCTTAGAATCCTAGATATGCATTAGGTATGCACGTTTCATTAAGGTAAAAATTAAGACTAATTACTTATTCAATTTCTCCTCATATACCTAAAAATTAAACAATTTATTTATTTTGACCAAGTTTTTAGAAATCCTAATCATGATTTTCCTAATTCTTAAGACTAACTTAGATTTCTTTCAAAAGATAAGTCAAAATATTGTCTTTTTTATAAAAAAAAAATTTCAATTTTTTTTTAATATTAGCAAATTTTTGTTAGTTTCTACCTATGTTAGTATGTTAGTAAAGCCTCCCCCACACTTATCTCATACATTGTCCTCAATGTATGAATATATGCATGTATGCATGAAAAAGAAGAAGGGAAGGCAGAAGTTATCTCAAGGTGGTGGTTCCGGTGGTGGTCTAATTGGGCCAAGCGTTGCTACCCAATCAAGATAAAGTAGTATTTGGAGGAACCTACCGGAAATTTCTCTTATATAACCCACTAAAATGTATGTATGATCATTTTTTAGCAATTTTACCCTATCAAATTTCCATAATTCATAATTATATTCAGAGTCAATTGTGTCAACCGCCTTGTCCCAAAATGGAGTGTGAAAAGATGGAATGATTGACTTGGACGTCGTAAGTATGGGAACGAATACCGACTCAGGAAAGAAACTTAAATCAAGTAAGGGTTCAGGAGTCGGGCTAGGTTCAGGAAGTGGGTCCAAATCAATAAGCTGAAACTCAAGTCCACAATCAGTTTCCCACAATGGAATGTGACTCAATGTTGGTGATTCAAGTTAAGGAATGATAGGTGTGGGAATCAAAACTGACTCTAAAAGATTACCTAAGTTGGGTAACAAAACAGGAGTCAATAATGATTCAGGAATTTGGACTTGATCACAGATTTGAGAATCTAGGTCACATATCTCATTGAGTTCAATATGATAAAAATGAGAACTTGCCAATTTATCCATGGGACTTTCAAAATTGCAAAATTGGTCAAGTTCAATATGATCATCAAAAATGGGTGATTCAATTTCATGATGAATTGGTACAGGATCCAATGTTGACTCGGGAAAAGTAAAATCAGGTGGAGACACCGGAGTCATTATTGAATCAGGAAGCAAAATTGAATCATCAAGGTGGGGTTCATGATCATATTCATTCTCAAGTTCTATTTTAGGAAAGGAATAACTTGCCAAACTATCAGAAATTGGAGTTTCGGCAAGTTCAAATGATGGTACTGAATTAGAATCTTGTTGTCCAAAGCAACGTGGCTCGTCGGCTCTAACAGAATAGTTAGCGATATCAGAATGGCCGAACGGTAAGAACGTAAAGATTGAACCATCATATCTATTTCATGATCACGAGCTAATCTAGCCAGAGTCATGGCTTCAAGCATCTTTTCATAGTCGATTGGTACATCATTTTGTGATTGGACTTGAAAAGAGGAAGTGTAATCGTGATGAAGTTGTGAGTCGGTCAGATTTTGTGATTGTTGCTTGGACTCACGCATCATCATGTCAAAGATTGATGGTAATTGTTGCTTGGACTCATGCATACTCATCATTTTCAAGATAAATGGTTTTCTATTCTGAATGGGTGGATCTGAGTATGACTCTTGGGAATATTGTGGACAAGGTGGATATGGGGGACAATTTGGTTGAAAATTGGACTCGGGGGAAGCGAAACCCCATGAACTCTGTGAAGAGTCGAAAGTGGTATGAAAATTATGGTCATAAGATGGGGGGTATGGGTTATATTCATTCGGATAAGACCATTCCGGCACACTACGTTGGTCAAAGTTATGATATGCCGGGTTGATAATATCCGAAAAAGAAGATGGTGTGTAATATGGATTAAAGTTGAAAAAATTATTATATGCTATATCACACAAACACAAACAAAGAAAAAAAAAAACAAACAAATAAGTAAACAAAAAAAGAAAAAATTTATCCTAAGTTAGGGTAGACCTATGACCTAGACGACTCCTAACTGGTTAGACTGCCCACAGGAGGTAGGGTGTAGACTTTGACCACAAGTTAATCAGCCAGGTCAGGGCAAGATTGGTGGGAGGTTTTCCGTCAAAGACGTTCCTTAATTAAATAACCACCAATCTTCGGGCTTTCGGCCCTTAATCCCCTTCCTAGACACTGATTTGGCAGGAGTCAAATTCCAACACTGTTCCCCCTTAGGATAATCTCCTAATTGAGTCCGAGATGTCCCTAGGGCCAACGTCTACTTAATTTTAATTAGGCTTGGGTTAGTGAGTGCTTGGAATATGATTTTTGGGCCAAGGAAGGGTGATTAAATCCCCACCTTATCTTGTTAATGGGTTATGCCCTTAGAATAAATTTGTGCAAGTGTACAAAATATGTAAATAAGATTCAATCAAAGCATGAAAATCAACCAAGAGATGAGTCCTATTCTACATGCAATGCGAACGTACCTTGCTTGCACTCTTCAACAGTAAAATAAAGGAATTGAAAAGACACGTGCCTAGTGATTAGTCTACAATTCTGCATTATTATGTCGCATTCTCTCACAGTTTTATGAATAAATAGTCGATCTAAACCGTGTTTTGGTCTTAATTGCAGGTAGATCCAAAGTCCAAGGGCAAAGATGGAATAAGAGCCTAATTCATCCCAATTTATGGTAATTAATCCCGCATTACTTGGAGGCCAAGCAAAGGATTATCTAGAAGATTCATTGAATCTAGACTCCTGCGCATGTCAGACGAATATTCGGGCGAAATTACCAGAAACGGGATATACCCTGACAACCCACGAAGCCAGAGGAATAATCTGACGAAATCCCGGGACCCTTCTCCCTACTATTGCTGCGAAAACGCGGCAATAGCCGCGTTTCCGCAGCAAAGTAGTGGAGCCACGCGTCGATTTTCGACGCGTGGCCCCGTCTCGTCTTCTGGATGCTTCTGAGGCCTATAAATACCCATGCCTCTGGCCAAAACGCAAGCAGTTTTCGTTTTTAGGAGTAGGTGCGGATTTTAGTGTAGTGTAGGTGAGTGTTCTTCATTTCTTGTATTTTCTTTTCTTTTTAGATCATTGTAGTAGGGCTGAGTGATTCATAGAGAGAGAGATTGAGAGGGATTGATGTAATAGAGAGTGACACTCTATGTAAAGGTGCCTCCTTTCTCCTCCATTGTAATCTCCTTCACCTTCTAACATGATTTCTTGCTAGTTTTTCTTCTCTTGGCAATCTAACTACTAACCACTAACCATCTAACCACTTACTTGATAATCCACATGAATCGGGTTGCCTCTACAAGGCCTTGTTCTTGCAAGAGCCATTGATGGCCAAAGATGATGGGTTCTAACATCTAACTTGCTAACTTGCTAACTTGCTAACCAAGCTAACTCTCTTTTATTTCATGCTCTTTTATTTCATGCTAGTAGTGTAATGAGTGATGCTTGTATTAGCTTGCTCTTGATGTAATGTTTTGATTGTTATGGACCATCCATGAGCCATGCTTTGTATCGTCTCTTTGAAGCCAAGGATTGTGATGGCCGAGGATCAAAATGTGAGGCAACTATCTCGAAGAGGTTAGCATGGTTAGTGGAGCACTTAGTAGTTAGTAGCCATGAGTTTTCTTTTCTTTTGTTTTAGAAACAATTTCCAAGCTTCTTTTACTATTTGTCTATCGATGTTTTCACCATCCTCTTAGTTTACCTTTGTTCCATCTTCTTAGTTTTTACATCGACGTTTTCATCGTTCTCCTCACCTACCACATTCTGGATTTCCTTTTCTTTTCTTTTCACTTTCTTTTTCATTCTTTCAACAAAGAAGAATTGTTAACATACAACGGGAATAGAGACTGTTAATGCTTCTATCGCCTCCCTTCCCTGTGGATACGACCCGTTAAGCCAATGCTATAACGGAAGTATCGAGGGTACACTAAGCACATTCGAGCTTTTCATCGATTTTACATAAAACACACTTTTGAGCGCTAGTTCCGCCCCGATCAAAATTTTGGCGCCGTTGCCGGGGAAGGGAATGGTTTTGATTTCACGTTTTTGTTAACCTTGTCTTCTCTGTTTTGGTGTGCAGGGCAATATTTACAGGTGCTTAATATTGCAGAACATAATCTAGCTTTACATCTTCCTGCTCTTGAAAGCAGGGCCCCAGTTTCTAAACAAAAGCCGCGCAATCGCGACATCTGCCGCGCAAACGCGGCCATTGTGCAATAATGTTGTATCTTGTTGTTCTGGGATGTGTGAATTGTAATAGCTAGTGGATTTGTGCTGCTATCTTTCTTGCTTTGATTGCCTACACACCATAATAAATAAAAGAACTAAAATACGGTATTTGGACGGTTTTAAAACGGTTTAGACATTTGCATTTAGGCACGTGTCAATTCAATTGCAATATACTGTATTTTGTTCTGTTGTTGTGATCTGGATGGAGATGTACATATGGCATTGCATATAGCATAGGACAAACACGTGGGTGATTTATTGCTTTGTGTTATATTCTTGTCTATATTGCACACTTGCACGAATTGAAATTAAGGGCAAAAATCAAACAAGATAAGGTGGGATTTCATAACCCTTCCTTAGCCCAAAAATCATCTCCCCACTCACACAACCCAAGCCCTAATAAAATTTGAATAGACGTTGGCCCCTAGGGACATCTAGGTCTAGGTCAACGCTCCTATTGGCTTGGTTTTGCTTTTTCTTTTCTTTTTGTTTGTTGTTTGATTTTTCTTTTGTTTGTGATTATTTGTGAAATGGCATTCAATAATAACAATTCTTTCAATCCGAATATGAATCCATATTTCACATCAACCCCATTTGATTCGGATAATTCCAACCCGGCGTTTTACAATATGCATCAACCAAATACACCGGGTTGGCCTTATCTGAATCAATACAACCCATACCCACATTCTTATGACTATAATTTCCAAAATAATTTCAACTCGTCACAAAGTCAATGGGAATTCACTTCCCCCGAGTTTAATTATCAACCTCCTTGTCCACCATGTCCACCTTGTCCACAATTTACACAATATTCATTCCCCGAATGTGCTTCCTATACTCCTTTTTCTGGACCTCCCATTGAAGAAAAATCTGAGTTACAAAAGAGTCTAGAAGCCAATCTACAAAGGGCCGAGCAACAACTTCAAGAAACATTGGCCTCTTCAATTCTGAAGTATTTTCAAGAGTCTTACTCAATTCCACCCCCTCACAATGAACAACCATCTGCCTTGGAAATGAGTAAGGAACTTTATGTGAGTCCAAACAACAATCACAAAATCGGATGGACTCACAATTTCACCACCAATACCAAAACAACACTGCATCTCTTCAACAAAACGATGAACTAATGACTTATAAAAAGATGCTTGAATTCATGACTCAGGCTCAAAATGATCGTAACCGTGACATAGATTTGATGATCCAAACTCTTCATTCTCATCCTATTTCTAATGTCACTAACCATTCTGTCAGAGCCAAAGAGTCATGTTGTTTTGGAAATCAAGATTCAATTTCAGCACACCCACCTGAACTTGTCCAAACTTCAGATCCTATTGATATTTTGGCAAGTTATCCTTTTCCTGAAATTGAACTTGAGCATGAATATGATCCTGAACTTCCACTTGATGATTCAATTCTACTTCCTGATTCAATTATGACTCCGGTGTCTTCACCTGATTTCAATCCTTTTCCTGAGTCAGTATTGAATCCTGTACCCATCCATTGTGAAATTGAATCACCAATCATTCATGATAATCATATTGAACTTGACCAATTCCGTGCTTTTGAAAGTCCCATTGATAAATTGGCAAGTTCTTATTTTTGTGGAATTGAACTCAATGAGGAATGTGATTTTGATCCTCAAGTTTGTGATTTAGTTCAAATACCTGAATCATTATTGACTCCTGTTTTGTTACCCAATTTGAGTAACATTTTAGAGTCAGTTTTGATTCCATTCCTCCTGAACTTGAATCACCAATCTTAGATAGTCACTTTCCATCATGGGGAAATGAATGTGAACTTGAGCTTCATCTTCTTGATTTGGACCCACTTCCTGAACCGATCTCGACTCCCGAACCTTTACTTGACTTGAGTCATTTCTCTGAGTCGGTATTAGTTCCCATATTTCCTGAGTCCAAATCAATCATTCCATTCTGGGACAAGGGCTTTGATAAATTTGACTCAGAAATTATTTTGAAAATTTGGAAATTAGATGGGGTAAATTTTTTAAAACTCATAAATATATACATCTTTCTAGTGGGTTGTATCATGGAGGTTTCTGGTGGGTTCCTCCGGACTCCACGCAAGACTGATTGGGCTGCATTTCGTGGACCAATCTGACCACCACCAGAACCACCACCTTGAGGTAATTTTTTTTCCTTCCCTCTCTATTTGTTTCATGCTTACATACATCACGATGCATTGAGGACAATGCATGAGATAAGTGTGGGGGAGGGTTTACTAACTTAGAGTTTTTTAGATTTTCTTTATTTTACACTTCTTTTAGAAATCTTCCCTTTTGTATAGGAATTTTCTCTTTCTTTAAAAATTTTTTGAAATAAGAGACAAAGTTTTCATCTATTTTAAAGAAAATTAAGATGATCTTAGAAATTAAGGAAGCCTTAATTATGACATCTTAAACCTAGTCGAAATAATGGATCTTGTTTAAAATTATAGGCTAAGTAAGATAAATTGGGGAGATAATTTTATCTTGAATTTTTTGCCTTAGATAGTATGCACATCGCACTTACACAATTTTTGGGATGGAAACAAAGACCTAAAATGCCATAAAGAAAAAAAATAAATAAATAAAAAAATATATATATATATATATGTGAATAAAATATCACTTATTAAGCTGGATAATTATGCCTCAAGAAGCATGATTATTCACGCCTAACGGTGGTCAAAAAAATCAAATAATCCCCCTTACTTTTGTGGCCTTGTTTACTCGAGTCCTTAAACCCGAGGGATGTTTTCTCATCTGGTGCCCTAGGACCATCTGGTTTGGGAGTCATCGGTTATAGGCTCGCTACATGGGTGAACTAGAAAGCCTAAGAAAACTAAGGGAAGAAAAAAGAAAAAAAATATATATATAAATAATATAAATAAATGGCTTGATGGTTAGAGTTGAAATCCCAGAAATCTTCACTATCACAAAGTGCATATTATCTAGGTATTATAAAAGATAAAATATTCAATCCAATTTTGAATTCTTACCTTAATTGAAGATAAGATCTTGCATAGAGACTAAGTTTAAGGAAGAATGATTTGTGGTGGACTTATGACCTTAGATCACTTATATTTTTGCAAAAATATTTCATAAACTTGTCTCTCCTTCAAATGTGTTTTCAAAATACTAACATTTGTCTTCTTTCTTTATGGATTTTGTGGGTGCAATCCGCTGAAAACCCTCAGGAGACAACACTCCTCCTCTAGGTAACCTAGAGGTTTAACGGCTTGTTGCACACGCTCAGTGCAATCGCGTCACCTGCGAAAGTGGTGTAATAACATTTATAGTATAGTTTTTTCTTTTCTTGTTTTGCTCGGGACGAGCAAAAGAATAAGTGTGGGGGTGTGATTAGTCTACAATTCTGCATTATTATGTCGCATTCTCTCACAGTTTTATGAATAAATAGTCGATCTAAATCGTGTTTTGGTCTTAATTGCAGGTAGATCCAAAGTCCAAGGGTAAAGATGGAATAAGAGTCTAATTCATCCCAATTTATGGTAATTAATCCCGCATTACTTGGAGGCCAAGCAAAGGATTATCTAGAAGATTCATTGAACCTAGACTCCTGCGCATGTCAGACGAATATTCGGGCGAAATTACCAGAAACGGGATATACCCTGACAACCCACGAAGCCAGAGGAATAATCTGACGAAATCCCGGGACCCCTCTCCCTACTATTGCTGCAAAAATGCGGCAATAGCTGCATTTCCGCGGCAAAGTAGTGGAGCCACGCGTCGATTTTCGACGCGTGGCCCCGTCTCGTCTTCTGGATGCTTCTGAGGCCTATAAATACCCCTGCCTCTGGCCAAAACGCAAGCAGTTTCGTTTTTAGGAGTAGGTGCAGATTTTAGTGTAGTGTAGGTGAGTGTTCTTCATTCTTGTATTTTTTTTTCTTTTTAGATCATTGTAGTAGGGCTGAGTGATTCATAGAGAGAGAGATTGAGAGGGATTGATGTAATAGAGAGTGATACTCTATGTAAAGGTGCCTCCTTTCTCCTCCATTGTAATCTCCTTCACCTTCTAACATGATTTCTTGCTAGTTTTCTTCTCTTTGCAATCTAACTACTAACCACTAACCATCTAACCACTTACTTGATAATCCACATGAATCGGGTTGCCTCTACAAGGCCTTGTTCTTGCAAGAGCCATTGATGGCCAAAGATGATGGGTTCTAACATCTAACTTGCTAACTTGCTAACTTGCTAACCAAGCTAACTCTCTTTTATTTCATGCTCTTTTATTTCATGCTAGTAGTGTAATGAGTGATGCTTGTATTAGCTTGTTCTTGATGCAATGTTTTGATTGTTATGGACCATCCATGAGCCATGCTTTGTATCGTCTCTTTGAAGCCAAGGATTGTGATGGCCGAGGATCAAAATGTGAGGCAACTATCTCAAAGAGGTTAGCATGGTTAGTGGAGCACTTAGTAGTTAGTAGCCATGAGTTTTCTTTTCTTTTGTTTTAGAAACAATTTCCAAGCTTCTTTTACTATTTGTCTATCGATGTTTTCACCATCCTCTTAGTTTACCTTTGTTCCATCTTCTTGGTTTTTACATCGACGTTTTCATCGTTCTCCTCACCTACCACATTCTGGATTTCCTTTTCTTTTCTTTTCACTTTCTTTTTCATTCTTTCAACAAAGAAGAATTGTTAACATACAACGGGAATAGAGACTGTTAATGCTTCTATCGCCTCCCTTCCCTGTGGATACGACCCGTTAAGCCAATGCTATAACGGAAGTATCGAGGGTACACTAAGCACATTCGAGCTTTTCATCGATTTTACATAAAACACACTTTTGAGCGCTAGTTCCGCCCCGATCACCTAGGATGCAAACGTCTAATCAATTTTTTATATTTTTCAACAAATATTTTACTGTTGATTAATTAGCAGTATACAGGTTTAACACAGAACAAATTTTAACAGAGCAGAAAATAAATCTTGCAATTTGTAGCAACCTGCAGAAAGATCTGTCAGTAATGAACTACTAAGACCGCGGAAACGCGGCTTTGCCGTGGATCCGCGGCACTGTAGTAGGCTCTGATGCTTTGCCTTCGAGGGCAGAGGCACAGAGTTGCTATATGTCCACTTCTGCTGTTTCCTGTTCTCCAAACCTGCAAATAAAAAGAATAAAAGAATTAGTTAATAATTAATTTTTGTTAGAGATAAACTTACTGTCCCTCCCCGGCAACGGCGCCAAAATTTGATTGAGATTTTCCTGCACACAAAATATAGAATTTCAGAATTTAAAACAATAGTGCAGGGCGCTCAATTCTAATCCGTGGTAGCAGTGGCTATGCAGATCGTGATCCTCAGGGAGGGACTAGCGATGGAAGCGTTTAAGTAAGATTCTCTAAAAATTATTTTCTTTTATTATTTACAATGGTATATGATATTTACAATGAGAAGGTGAAAAGTAAATTTGAGAGAGATGGAGATCTAAACTAGAATTAGAAAGAAAGAAAACTATACATACATACCTCTTCTATCTTGCTTACCTTTGATCCGTGCGATGACTTACCTTGTCTTGGAAGGCGTACAAGTATGGCGTATAGGATCGTCTACCTTCTTAATCTACACTACGAAAATAAAAGACAAACTAACGAAGGTTTGTTCATCTCCATAGGCCATCAAGGGCTCTTCTTCGGCTAGGCAGTCTCAACGCAATTGGGTCTCATGGTTCACAAGACATTAGAGAGAAAATAGAAGGAAACAAGAATAAAAGAAACACAAGATTAAACAAGAATAAAAGAACATAAAAAAACGAACCTCGAGTTGATTTATTTAACAATAGAAGAAGAGCAAAACTTACACCGATTGTCACCCTCAGTACAAGTAAATCTCCTTCTTCCATGAAAACATCCTCTCCTCTCAGTTACAAAAAGGAAAAATAAATTACAAAAGAGAAAAGAAAACCTAAAGTAGAAGAAAGCCTAAAAAACCCTAATTTTTGGCTCTGTATTTCGCTGGGCGCCCTTTCTGTTGCGTCTGCAGGGGTATTATAGGTGCAGAAGGAGGTAGAGTCCCAACACAACTCTCCCACGAAAACTGGTCCCTGGATAAGACTGGATTGCCGTGGAAACGCGGCTTGGGCCGCGTTTCCGCGGCCTGGTAGTGGCAGATGGCCACGAGCTTTGGCACGTGGCTTCCCCTGGTCCGTCCATCTGGGCGTTGTCTTCTGGAAGATGCATCCTGGCTCTTTATCTTGGGATTTCGAGATAACTTGGGAAGCAAGTTATCTAGATCTCAAATCTCCCAATATCTTTTTAAACGAATTTCCTTATCTTTGCACTCTCTTCTTTGGCTTTTATCCTCATCCTGCAAGTGTTTAGGGTTGAATAGAAGTCTATCCTTCCCTCTTCTTTGTATTTGCAACTATTGCCCTTGTGTAATTGCAATTTTGACATTTAATAATTGCAACTTTTGCATTGGGCTTAAATATGGGCTTTTGGGCTTCTTTGAGGCTTTATTCCTTTATTTTTATTTCTCAAGGCCTGCACACAATAAAATAATAAAATATTAGTAAATTGTGCATGATTATATGAATAAATATGAAAATGTGATGGTAAATGTAATGATAAAAATGCACTTTTCACTACCAATCAGAGTGCGGCCTTCACAAGGCCCGCTAACAATCCATATTCGCCCACCTACAATCTCGATTGGAGAAATCATCCAAATTTTTCATGGGGCCCAAGCAGCAATGATCAAATAAGGCCCAAATTCTCCAACAATTTTCAAAATCCACCTTATCAACAAAATTTCCTTAGTCAAAATCCTTCACACTCTTTCCAAAATTCACAAATGGAAACAAGACTCTCAAACATGGGAAGAAAGGTGGATACTCTAGTTAAAAGCCACGACACGCTGGCTCAAGTCTTGACTAGGATAGAGATCCAACTGAATCAACAAGAAAGATAAAAGGAAACTCTACCAAGTCAACCATTGCCAAACCCTAGGAATCCTAGGCAAGCCAATGAGGCTTAAGACCCAAACCAGTGTAACTTAGTTCATACACTAAGATTAGGGAAACAAGTTGATAATCACATATCCATGCCACAGGACCCATCTCAATTGTCCATTCCATCCAGTTCCACTCCATCTCCACAAAACTCCAAAGAAACTGAAGTTGAAAAATCAGCAAGACAGGTGCACCAACCTACAGCCCCATTTCCAAATAGGCTTAGGAGTAATAATAATGCATATATGGAGAAACTACTCAAGGTGTTCAATCAGGTTAGGCTCAATATACCACTTCTTAATGCAATCCAATAGGTCCTTAGTTATGCCAAATTCCTTAAGGACATGTGCACCAAGAAAAGAAAGACAAATGTGCCTAAGAAGATTTTTCTAGCCACTAACATTAGTGAGCTATTGTCCAACCAGATCCCAGTCAAGTACAAGGACCCTGGTTGCCCCACCATTTCTTGCACAATAGGTCGAGCTGAAATCAATCGAGCACTCCTCGATTTAGGAGCCAGCATTAATTTGCTTCCCTTCTCCGTATATCAACAACTTGGATTAGGAGAACTCAACCGACCCAAGTTACAATCCAATTGGTTGATCGCTCAATTAAAGTTCCTAAGGGAGAGATCAATGATGTCCTCATACGGGTGGGAGAATTCATTTACCCAGTCGATTTCATTGTTTTAGAGACACAACCTTTGTCTAATCCTAGGTCCCAAACTCTCGTCATCTTAGGACGCCCGTTCCTAGCAACCGCGAATGCAATTATAAATTGTAGAAACGGATCCATGAGATTGACTTTTGGGGATATGACCAAGGAAGTCAATGTTTTCAACTTAGGAAAACATCCCTACGACATAAACGACCAACCCTTTGAGGTTAACTTCATTGAAATCATGACCAGTGAGCACAACGAGGAGATCACACTAGAGTCAAAGGAAGAGGAAGAGTTAGAATCTAGTGATCTCAACCTTGATGAGATTAAATGGGTAGCAAATCCAAGTTCTATAGAGATGGAAAATTCAAGCTTAACACCTCCACCCATCGAGCCACCTCCTTCTTTGGAGTTAAAGACCTTACCTAAACATCTTAAGTACGCCTACCTTGGTGAACAAGAGACGTTACCAGTCATAGTTGCCTCCAATTTGATTAATAGGCAAGAGGAAGACCTACTAGCAACCTTAGGAGACATAGGAAAGCAATCGGTTGGACCATGGCAGATATCAAGAAACTGTGCCCTAAGATAGTCCAGCATAGAATCCATTTAGAGGAAGGGGTTAAACCTAAGAGGGATCCACAGCGTAGGCTAAACCCGCTCATGCAAGAGGCTGTACAAGCCGAAATAATGAAACTTTTAGATAATAGGATCATTATATCCCATTTCTGATAGCGAATGGGTTAGCCCAATGCATGTGGTCCCTAAGAAGTCCAGCTTTACTGTAGTAGAAAACGACAAGCAATAGTTAGTGCAAACACGACTGCCTACCAAAGTTCGAGTATGCATAGACTATCGCAAGTTGAACGCCGCCACTAGGAAAGATCATTTTTCCCTCCCATTTATCGACCAAATGATGGAACGATTAGCCGGCCATGAGTATTACTGTTTCTTGGATGGTTACTCAGGGTATAACCAAATCCCAATAGCCCCGGAGGACCAAGAAAAGACAATGTTCACATGCCCATTTAGGACATTTGCCTATCGTCGAATGCCTTTCGGCCTATGTAATGCCCCCGCCACATTCCAACGTTATATGTTAAGCCTTTTTTCTGACATGGTCGAGCGCTTCTTAGAGATTTTCATGGACGACTTCTCCGTCTATGAAAATTCATTTGACCAATGTCTCCATCACTTGGAGCTAGTGCTGAATAGATGCACCGAAAAGAACTTGACCCTAAATTGGGAAAAGTGCCACTTTATGGTGTAGCATGGGATTGTCCTAGGTCATGAGATATCTAGGGAAGGGATCAAAGTGGACAAGGCTAAGGTGGAGATCATAGCCAAACTTTCAATTCCACGAAGTGTGAAGGACATTCGTTCTTTCTTAAGACACACTGGGTTTTACCGTAGGTTCATTAAGGATTTTAGCAAAATTGCTAGACCGCTCACAAACCTTTTAGCTAAAGATGTGCCCTTCATCTTTGACGATAAGTGTAATAGTGCGTGAGAGAAGTTGAAATTGGAACTTATCTCTGCACCTATCATCTCACCTCCGCACTGGTCCAACCCTTTTGAGATCATGTGCGATGCCTCAGATTTTGTGATAGGCGCTGTCTTAGGATAGCGCAAAGATAACAAGCAACACGTGATCTATTATTCAAGTAGGACACTCAATGACGCCCAAGTGAACTATACTACAACCGAGAAAGAATTCTTGGCAGTAGTGTTTGCTTTGGAGAAATTCCGCCCATACCTACTTGGAACCAAAACCACGATTTTCACTGACCATTCTGCACTTCGATACCTAATGCTAAAAAAGGATGCGAAGGCCCGACTCATTCGTTGGATCCTCCTCCTTCAAGAATTTGATCTCGAAATTCGAGATAAAAAGGGTGTTGAAAATGTCGTAGCAGACCATCTCTCTCGTGTGTCAAACGCACCTTCCGACGAACTGCCCATCAATGACAATTTTCCCGACGAACAACTTCTAGCCATCTCTACGGAACCATGGTTTGCCGACATAGTAAATTACTTAGTCACAAATCAAACACCACCTAATTGGTCAAAACAGGATAGATATCGATTCTTATCTCAAGTCCGGTATTACATATGGGAAGATCCTTACCTTTTCAAATATTGTAGCGACCAAATTATTAGGAGATGCATTCCCGATGAGGAAACTAGAAGCGTTCTAGCCTTTTGTCATGAATTTGCTTGCGGTGGACACTTTGGTCCCCGCAAAACTGCCGAAAAGATCCTATAAAGTAGCTTTTATTGGCCAACTTTGTTTAAAGACACATTCGAATTTTGCAAAACTTGCACAAGATGTCAAATGATAGGAAGGATTTCTAAACGAAATATGATGCCCCTAAATTCAATTCTAGAAGTAGAACTTTTTGATGTTTGGGGCATTGATTTTATGGGTCCCTTCCCTAATTCGTTTGGGCACCAATACATCTTATTGGTTGTAGATTACGTATCGAAATGGGTTGAAGCCGTCCCTTGCAAGACAAATGACAACAAAGTCGTTGTCAAATTCTTGAAAGAAAACATCTTTTCACGCTTTGGAACCCCTCGTGCCATAATTAGTGACAATGGTACACATTTTTGCAATAGAACTTTTGAAGCTCTTATGCGAAAATATGCCATAACTCACAGGTTATCAACGCCGTACCATCCTCAAACCAGTGGACAGGTAGAAGTTTCCAATAGGCAAGTCAAACTTATCTTGGAGAAAACTGTGAATCAAAATAAGAAGGACTGGTCCACCAAATTGGTGGATGCCTTATGGGCATATAGGACCGCCTTTAAAACGATTCTAGGAATGTCTCCCTATAGACTAGTCTTTGGAAAGGCTTGCCACCTTCCTGTTGAGATAGAGCACCGAGCCTTATGGGCAATTAAGCAGCTGAATTTTGATCTAGATAAGGCCGGTGAGCTTCGAAAATTGCAAATTTCTGAACTAGAGGAGTTGAGGAACGAAGCATATGAAAATGTGAAAATTGTGAATGATAGGGTTAAGGTGTTTCACGATAAGTTCATCACGAGAAAAACTTTTGTCCAAGGACAAAAAGTGTTACTCTATAACTCTAGACTTCATCTCTTTTCGGGCAAGTTAAAATCAAGATGGACAGGGCCTTTCATTGTTAAGACTCTATTTCCACACAGAGCCATAGAGATTTACGACCCGAAAAATGGCAGTACATTCAAGGTAAATGGTCAACGTCTTAAAATATTTTTGGAATCAGTACCGGAAGTAAATGCAGCCATGGGTCTTTTTGACCCAATGTATCGGTAACTCTATCTCTCTGCCAATTCATGCATCCATGCATTTCATTCATACATTGGGGACAATGCATGAGACAAGTGTAGGGGAAGGGTAAAATGTAAAAATAATAATAATAATAAAAATTTTAAAAATATAATTTTTTTCTCTTTATTTGTTCTAACGTAACAATAAAAAATAATTTTCTCTTTATTTTTTTCTAACATAAAAAAATAATAAATAAATAAATAAATAAAAAAGATATATAAAAAATAAATAAATAAAAAGGACAATATTTTGACTTATCTTTTGAAAGAAATCTAAGTTAGTTTTAAGAATTAGGAAATTCATGATTAGGATTTCTAAAAACTTGGTCAAAATAAATAAATTGTTGAATTTTTAGGTATAGGAGGAAAAATTGAATAAGTAATTAGTCTTGATTTTTACCTTAATGAAATGTGCATACCTAATACATTTACAGGATTCTAAGACAAAGACTTTTGTGCCTTATAAAAAAATAATAATAAAAAAAAATAAAGAAATTCACTGATTAAGCTGGATACATGTGCCTCAAGAAGCATAAGTATTCACGCCTAAAGGTGATTTTATAAATAGAATCCTTGGTTTTGTGGCCTAGTCTACTCGAATCCTTAAGTTCGTGGGGTGTTTTCTCACCCGGTGCCCTAAAACCAACCAGTTTGGGAGCCGCCGACTTTAAGTTCGCTACATGGGTGGATTAGAAAGCCTAAGAAAATAAGAAATATTATTGATATATGTACTAACACATCTAATAGTCAATTAGTTAGGTATGAGGGCCTCAAGAAGCCTTGATACTTACACAAAAGAAAATTAGATGGGTTATACATATTAAAAAAAAAGAAGAGAAGATAATAATAAAGAGGCATGAGAGTCCAAGTTAAAGAATTCCTAGTAAAGATTCACAAGGATGCACATGACTTAGGGTAACGAAAGAGACCATACAAAATTCAATTTTGATTCTTACCTAAAATGGATAACAATTTATTATAAAGACTAAGTTTAAGAATGAATAAAATGATAATCCTAAAACTTATAGACTACTTAGTCTCTTCAAACATATTTCAAATATTTTCCTTTTTATGGATTTTGTGGGTGTAATCCGTTGAAAACCCTTATGAGACAACACTCGTCCTCTAGGGTAACCTAGAGGTTTAACGGCTTGTTGCACGTGCTAAATGAAATCGTGATTCCTACGAAAGTGAGTTAAGATAGATTAGTTTTTCTTTTCTTTTTCTCTTTCTTTTTGATTTTTACTCGAGGACGAGCAAAAAGATAAGTGTGGGGGTGGCCAATGAACAGTCTGGCCATGATAGCATCATTATCTATAACATTACCAGTCTGAGATCAGAAGTAGTAGATGTGTTGGTTTGGTGAGCTCTTACCATCATACATATGTAACGTTGGTGGCTTGAACTTTCGTGGGTATGGTACTGAATTCCATTCCAAAGGGTAAGGACGGACTGCCCCTACTTTCATTAGCTCATCCTTCTGAGTTAGGGATGCGATCTGAGCTTGGATGCCTTTAAGAACTTCAGCGTCCATAGAAGAACTTTCCTTTGACTTTTCAGTCTTTGGTTGTTCATCGCTATGATGTTCTTCCTCATCATGGTTTCTCCCGGTATCATGGTTACTCCAGTTAGTGAGGAGTTGAGCGAGCATCTGTTGAATGTTGTTCAAGGCTTCTTGCTGGGCCTTAGAGGTTTGCTCTTGAGCTTCTAACCGTCGAAGGAGGTCATCATTACCGTTATCAGCCATATTCACTGATACTCTATCTGTTCGTACTGAGCTGACTGTGGCCAAAGAGGCATACCCATTGTCTTCGTCTTCCTCATCAGACCATTAGAATAATCTTCTCATTGGTTCTGGTGAGGTTACTGTGGTTGAGGAGGATGGCTATTCGTAATTGTAGGGTATTGCGACCCTAGATCTGGTGCTTCGGAAGACCCTTCTTCGTGCACCAAGACTTGGCATAAGCCCAGACTATAATCTGAATCTGGAGAACTGGAAGGAGGAAAGTTAGCAGCATACGGCGCTCGTCTGCCCCTATGCGGCTCTCGTCCCCTTCTGATCATATTAACGGATGCAGAGGGCAGATCTTGTGATACGCTCCTTTTGCGATACTTCACAGGATCTTGTTCTGATAGTCGATCAAAAACTGATCGTCGGTTTAGAGGAGCGGCGGGATTGGTCCAAGGCGGCAATGGACTGAATAGACGGTCACCAACTGACATTCCACTTGTTGACAACAAGAGGGAGAAGTCTGGGGTAAGTTTGACTTCCGTTGGTTCGTTAAGAACTCTCGCAAGTCAGACGTAGCCAAGCTTAAGCGATTTAGCGCAGAGGCTCTGTTGGATTGCGCATAGGATGATCCCTGTTCTTCTCATCACCGCAGAGGTGATTAGCACTAGATAGTGCTTTAGCTCTAGCTTCATGGTTAAGAACTTTGGGAACGCCCTTAGGCGCTGAAGCTGCATAAGCACCGCTATAAACACCCAGAGATAATCCCTTAGCTCCACCGCGAAGGGAGAACTTAGCGATTGAGGAACCGGGGAGCGAAGCACTCTATGGTGCTTCATTCGCTACCTTGCTACGAAGATGGTTAGCACCAGATAGTGCTTTAGCTCTAACTTCGCAGCTAAGAACTTTGGGAATGCCCTTGGGTGCTGAAGCTGCATAAGCACCGCTATTAATACTTAGGGACAATCCCTTAGCTCCGCTGCGAAGAGCGAGCTTAGTGCTTGATGAACTGGGGAGCGGAGCACACTGTGATGCTTTGTCCGCTACTTTGCTGCAAAGGAGGTTAGCACCGGTGGGTGCTTTAGTTCTAGCCTGGCGGCTAGGAACTCCGCGCGTACCCTGAGGTACTGGCGTTGTGTTTGCCACGCCATCAGTAACTTCGCTCATAAGAACGAGGTTGGCGCGAGGAGTTACTGCTCCTGAATTAGACGAAGGTATAGTCATTGTTTTAGCTTCGCGGCTGATAGTCTCAACGAAGCAGGCAGGCATCTTGCCTTTATCTTCGCGGGACCGGCGTAGCTACGCCTAAAGCTTCATATAGAGCTTTCTGCTTTGGCCTCCACATCTTCTTTGGAAGAGGAGACTTAGGTTCGCAGGGAACCTGGCTAGCCACACGCGAGGCTAAGAGGAGTTGGAAGGAGTCCGAGTCCAGTTTCTGGTCCAAAACCTTGGCCATTGTGACCTTTCTATGCTTCCGTGCGTAGAGCATTGGACCACCTCCAGAGAGGAGTTCTTCGAATTTTCCTTGGTCGAAATGAATGACCAAGTTTTCGAAGGTATCAGGCTCAAGATTCTGACCCTCTTTGTTGCGCCAGAAGACCGTAGTAGGCTTGCGGAGAGCCTTATCTGTCTCGACAGAGACTTCTTCGAAGAATTAGCCAGAGGGGTTTCCGGCTATGCCGACTTCCTTGCAGTCGCATGTAGGTTTTTGGCCAGAGTGAATGACCAACGCCTCAGCAGTAGACCCGAAGATTTGATCGTCACATTGCGACACTTGATTCTCAGCAGTGGAGAATGCACTCCCCAGCGGAGTTGCCATCTTATTTTCCATTGATTTTTGCAAAGGGGAAACTTACAAAAAAGTGTCAAGGAGCGAAATTGCAAGTAATTCTTTGCAGTAAAAAGACTATAGGTAGATCTCCTCTGAGATTTCTAGAGAAATATGCCTGTAGGAATCTGATCAGCGCGCGATCACTTTATTCCTTTGACAATGCGATCGATCAGACAATCAGACTGCCGCCTGATGGGATCCCTTCTCGCCTGGTTTGGAGAATCGGAGAGCAGAAGATCAGTAAAGCCCTCTTGTTACTTCTCGAGCTGCCTCCACTTAGGAATTCGTTCTTACCTGGTTCTGAAAATTTCTTGAGAGGGAGGAAGATCTTAGGGTATTAGCACCCTGAAGTAATCTCTGAATTCTTAGAAGCAAGAGAGTAGATCTCTGTCCTTAGCCATCTCTCCTCTCTTTTTTTTTCTCGAGTCTCTCCCCCTTTTCTCGTGTGCTTTTGGTACGCTAATTATAGAGAGAGCATGGGTATAATTACCCCTTGAAAATCTGAAAATAGATTAAGTGAATCTGTTTTACATCTAGAAAGTAACCTCGCCGCGAGGCTAGAGACAGCTTTTGCGAAGCTAGGATAGAAAGTAGTGCTAATCTCTGTTCCGTCCTGCTAAATGAGGGATGCGCCTTTCCAAATAACTGAAAGATTTCTCCTGATCTTCTTACCTGATTGGGAGAGTCAAAAGATTATGGCAAGCAACTGCCGTATTTGATTTCAATTAGATTTGATCTCATCTCGAGATTTGATTGGTCAAAGATGACCATAAAAGACCTGCAGTGAAGTCATTGCGTTGAGCTCATGGCGGAGCTAGGAGAAGCATCTGGCAAAGTTAAAAGAAAGCTCTTTAGCGGAGCTGGATAACTTTATGGCGAAGCTACCAATTATCCTTTTGCGCAGCTGCATGGGGCTTCGAGCGAAGCTAACTCTCTGCGGAGTTAACTAAGCATTTCTGTGCGAAGTTGTAAGTTAGCTCGCAGCGAGGCTGTGAAGGAGCTTCCTGCGATGCTAAGTAACTTCGGCTTTTTATGCAAGATTTATCTCGTGGGCTCGTGCGAGACTAAGTGTTGAGCTAACTTAGTGTCTCTGGACCTGCTTGGGCCTTCTCACGAGCTTTTCTTGGCTTACTGTCTGCTTCACTGGATCAGTAGAGTTCAAGTTGTCGATACGTCCTTTTGCGATGGGTAAAAAACTGGTCGTCAGCTTGTCTGCCGCTTGTCTTTTGTAGATGTCAACAAGTTAGACATTGTTCAGGCCAATTAGGAATCTTATTTTTTTAGAGTGTCAACAGGGGCCACCTCTAGAATCCATTTCCCTCAGAGCAAAGTGCCACATGAAGTAAAGTGTCACACCACACACGTGGTGGGGCCACCTCTTGAATCTGTGGGGGGGCACCTCTTGAATCTGTAGGGCTACTTCCTCCCTCCTGCCTGTGTCGTCTAGTATTAACGCGATAAGCATTCTCAGTGCATATTAACACACACACACACAACTGTATGATAATAACACCAAGAGCATATGTTATTTGGTCTCTCCCCTATTCGAATAATGGTACCTGTATATCGGAATTTGGATGAGTTCTACTGGAAGTGCGGGCTCCAGTGTGAACTGTCAGTGTTGTGGGACGCCAGTGGGAAAGGGACAAGAATAACATAAGAACGTAACAACTAAACAGTAATAATATTAGGAACGTGTGACATTTGGTCTCTCCTTTGTTCGGGTCTTAGTACTCACATATTAGGCCCGAGTAAGTTCTGCCAGAGTGCGAACTCTACTATGGACTATCAGTGATATGAGGAGATGGTACGGAGGCAATTGGAATATCAAACGATACTGATTATTATTATTGAGTAACTTAAAATGCAACCCCTTTATATTCTCCAGTTATAGTGTTATGCTCTGAATTGATACCCTGCCTTATGACATATAATTGTACACATGACCAGATTATATACAAAACTAGTGACATATGCTAGGTTACATATCTTGAAATTAGTTGTTTGTTTACAGTTATGATAGTTGTATTTTATCTACATACTTGTTGTTATTCAGTTATCCTTCAGTTGTCTGTTTATTACTTTATTTAGTTATCTTCTGTCTGCAACTTATCTTATTATTATTCTGTGCACATTATTTATATGCACGAGCAGTCTTCTTTATACATACTGACGACCCTGGATTTCCACGTTCAGATATTGGACGCTTTGTTTCTATTGTCAGGTGTTCGATGAGACCATACATATTGCGAGGAGCTTGAGTCTCTCTCTAATTCTGGTATTCTCATCTCTCTTATCTTCCTGTTATTTCCTTATTCTCGATATATCAGTTTCAGTTGTTATTCCAGTTCTTGGTTCATATGATATCATGCGTAAATGCTTATATATGATATTGCAGTAATCATAATTTATTATAGTTTTGATTTATAACTTGTTTCGAGTTACTTAAGGCTTAGCGCGTATATATGAGGTATTTTCCTTTCGTATATGTATCACCGACTCGCGTCACGTCTCCGCTTCAGTGTATTTTGGGAAGCGGGGCGTGACAACTTTAAAGCTCAAAAACCAAAACCTAAACTAAAACTATTTCTTAAAAAAATGGTATGTAAATTTTATGTGTGTGTAATTGAGCTTGAGCAATTCACAACCAATCTTTTCTTTACGTTTTATCTAAAACAAAAATCCTAAACTTACAAACTCTTGAATCAAGTCTTAAAAATCTTCTCTTGAAAATTTTTTTCTCCATCTTGACTTAGTCCCAACATGATCCAAATGAGCTCGACTCCTCTTTGAGTACTTAATGTGATCTTGAAGCGTGAGCTATTAAATTAACACGTGCTACCTTCAAAACTTGACTTCGAATTATTTGTTGAAGCTAAATATCGGCTAAGATCTTGATTGAAAATCTGAAACTAAATGAGCACAATATCATTAATATTATAACTACATGAGTTATTCATTATCAAAACTAAAGTGATGGGCCTTTGGGCCAACAATCTCCCCCTTTTGATGATGACAAAACTCATGAAATTATATATGCATGGATTAAAGATAAGCTTCATAGAAGCTCCCGCTTAACTCATGCATAGCAAAAACATATAAAGATATTCACTAAAAGCACATAAACAAAATGTTGAACAAACATAAACATATATGTATAAAGAAAAAAGTTAAACATGCATATATAAACTCTCTCAATTCTTCTCCCCCTTTTTGTCAATTCATCAACAAAGGAGTGAAGATAAACAAACAAGATTAATGTATATGCGATATACATTCATGAAGAGGAGAGACGTTAAGTTAACTCCCTTTATATACATGCATTATATGGAGAAGGGATGACTAGACCCTAACCTATATAAGCATAATATACAATGCATAAGCAGAGATGTTAAGCTCCCCTACACACGTGTATTACATAAAGCAGAGAGGTCAAGCTTCTCAATATGTAAAATATACTCAACATGAATCAATTTATGGAGGAGATGTTAAGCTCCCCTTGCATATAGGCAATACATATCAAACACATTTTGAAAAAAATTAGATACCACTTAAAACAAATTTTGAAATACTTGTAGTCAACAAAATAAATTTTTGATACCAGTTGAAATGAAATTGTAGTTGACAAAATAAATATTGATATCAATAGTAGATAAACATAATTATTATCTTATTTCAACATGAAATCTCTTTAAATTAAAAAATATTTTTCCTTTTTTTGAAATAACAACAAAACACATGCATAAGCTTGTGAAAATACCAATTAACATTTAGAATTAAATCCAGCTTAGCATAAAATAATTTATGCTTTAAAACATGTATGAAAATTGTAAAACAAGCACAATCAAAATCATATATATGTATGTATGAAAATACCACTTGAAATTTAAAGCATATATATATAAGAAAATAAGTATGAGCATACAAAAATAAAATACCATGAAAATCTTGTATATAACTTATAACTATCTACCCTTATCATGTACGTGTTATAAAGATATTCAATAAGGAGCATAGAAGGCATGGTCACCTAACCAACTGCCTTTTTAGGGTAGAAGTTATCAAAATAAGATTTGAAAATAGTTATAGATTGAAAACACTACCAAGCGAAAAATAAATAACTAGTTTAAGATAGTTTTTAAAAAACTAGTTAAACATCCTTCAAATAAGAAACCAATACATATATCTCATTAAATATGTATATTACACAAAAATTTATACTCAAGACCTATAAGGCTCATAAATTCTCATGAAAATAAAGTCATGAGCAAACTAAAAAAATGTGAATACACAAGAATCATGTAAATGACATATTCGTGAAAATACATAATGAGGCTCAAAAACTCATAGGAAAATTCCCTTTTTTTTAAAAAACATGATATATTATATAAAGATACAACAATCATCAAAATTAGGACATACAATGTATAATCAAATAAATAATTGAGTACATAAAAGAAATAGAGCATGTATAATATGTAACTCAAAAATTGTACATGTACAGCACAAGTTTTAACGAAATATGCATATCAACATGTGATATGGACATATAAGCATTTAAAAACATTTAAATCAATATATGCTTTAATTAAAGCATATAAAACATGAATCAAGCAAAAGAAATAGGCATATAAAATCATTTGAAAATATAAACACAATTTTCAAAAATACATTGTATAGCTAGGCAACCAGTCAACTCAACTATAAGCACAAAGCATCATATGAAAGAGTCTAGGTTACTTACACTAGCATAAGTATTTTAAAAAAGAAATTTAAAGAGGAAGAAGAAATGGTTAGTAAAACCAATGTAGCTAATTCATTTCTCCAAAATATGAGATGGTCCTCCTATCAATCTTCCTTGATAGTGATGCATTAATTGGGTGTATTCTTTAAGCTCTAAATGCATCCACCACTAAGGTACCAATGCTCTCACATTTTGTAAGAGCCCACCCCTACATCAAAAATAAGTGATGGAGATTTTGGTACTCATTTCTTTTTAGGTCCATGAGGGTTAGTAGTAATAGGAACTCAAACATTTTTATTTACAAAATTTGAAATATTTAGTCTATCGAAATAAAATTTTGCAAGATGGCATTTGCAGCCATAATGTGTACATGTGTATACTTTGGCATACAAAGAGGAATGAGAGTGATCATGGTGTGCATGTGTACGCCATGGAGTATGTGCATGAACATGTGGAATATGTTTCTTGCGAAACATGAATTCTAACCTAAAGTGATTTATATCACATTGGCTCAAAGTGGAGCCCAAACAATCAATGTTCTTCTTCAATGTACAAATTTTTTTTTCAATCTTAGAAGAAGCAACATGAGAAATATGAGAATCAACAATTTTTTTTTAGAAATATTTTCTTTTTCATTCAAAATAATTTTCTTTTTGAAAGATTCAATTTAATTTAAAGCAATATTCTTTTCTTTTGAAATAGAATCAATTCTGTTTATTAA
This sequence comes from Agave tequilana, assembly GCA_038442645.1. Taxonomy (NCBI): domain Eukaryota; kingdom Viridiplantae; phylum Streptophyta; class Magnoliopsida; order Asparagales; family Asparagaceae; genus Agave; species Agave tequilana. The sequence continues at coordinate 59,768 of JAVJIF010017622.1, forward strand.
AGAATTGTTTCCTTCAAAAGCGACATTCATTTTTGAAGACAAGAAAACATTCTCCTTTTTCAAAATTCATTTTTCATCAACAAAGTTTTATTTTCTTTCAAAACTAAATTTTTTTCTTCTTCTAATAAATCATATTTTAAGAAGTTTTTGACAAAATAATGCAAGGTCATCATATGGCATCTCAAATTTTTCATCTAACTCAGAATCAGAATTTTTCTCAAGGGGATCATCCCCTTGGATAATGTAGCACATGTTGGAAGTAGCACTTCTTTCATCCGAGTCAATGTCTTTGTCATGTGGTTTTTATTCACCGAGAGTGATGAGAGTGTTCCAAATTACAAAAGCCGAATTAATGTTAGAAATCCCAGATAAATATTTATCATTTAGGGTTGACCTTAGATCATAAATGGCTTTTGCATTATCCTCAAGATTTTTGCCATTTAAAAAGTAAGAATCTTTAATGGTGACAAAATAAACATGAATACATAGGACTTTTAGGTACATAGACATCTTAACTTTCTAAGTTTGGAGGTTAAGAATGTCAAACATAGGATGTGTCATAAGATTCATGTGTGTGTATAAACAAATATTGTGATTAGAAAAAAGAGGATCTTTAACTCTAGGTTGTTAGACCCAAATCAAGAGCACCAAGCTCTGATATCAATTGTAGGTCACCTAAAGAGGGGTGAATATGTGACTAGCTAATCAAATGCAAAACTAATGTGGAATTAAAAACTATTGTGCAAACTAAAAACTATTAGGCTAACACACAAAGTATAATATAAGAGTGAAGCCGAATTCTCGGTGAATGACTCTAAGCTATCTCCTCAAGATTTCTCTATATTAAGAGTTGAGGTGCCACTATGGCTCTCTTGGTAAATACAAGTGTGAGTACACAAACAACCCAAGCGCGCGCACACACACACACATATCAATTGAGTACAAGATATATCAAGCATATATAGATGAATAATAAAAGCATGCAAGATATATCAACACAAGTGAAAGAGAGAGATGAGCAATCGCAAACACGGGAGAATTAATTTCAGGTTCGAGTCACTGCTCTACGTCCCCGCCTTTAACACTGTGAAGATTTTCACTATAATGATCCTGCAAGATCAGTCGGTGCCGCAATACCTACAACGAGCTCCCTCAAGAACTCTTGGACCTGGAAGTCCCTCACTTGTTCCTGCAAGAACAACACACGCAAGCTCACTAACTTACCGAGGCCGCACCTTTCAAACTTCCCATTACAAGAGGTGGAATACTTGTGATCATTTCTCTTGATCACAAAACAACTCTTACAACAAAAATCTTAGATGATAAATATAGCAATGGAAAGCACAAACTTGTGTGAGAAAACAAGATAGATTTGTGGAGGTTGCTTTTGAAAAAATACAAGAGAATAACTCTTAAAAAACACTCTTTTGATATGAAAGTTAAGCTCTAAAACTTGTAAAAAAACTCTGTTACAGGTGAGAAGAACTAGCTCCAAAACATCTCTCAAAATCTTGCTCTAAACTGGCCAAAAGACCTATTTATAGGGTTCAGAAAACTAGCAGTTAGGTACAATTTTCTGGCCAGAATGACCTGTCGGTCGACCGGCCAACGGTCATATTTCAGACCGTTAGGGTTGCGGGTCGACCGCCCCCAGGGCAATGCCCTACTGATCAATCGCTCGGTCGTCCGTGGCTAAAGCCAAAGAGCAGGTCTCTCTGATCGGTCAACCACTTGGTCGACCGCACAGTCGACCGGCCCAAGGCCTATGGTCTTGTGCACGTTCTATGCCGACCGGTCGGTCGACCAAGCTCTGGTTCAGTCGAGCGGTCGGTCGACCGCCAGAAGCGCAAAAACTGGATTTAAAGGATTGAAATCTTGGACTTGTAAAACCCTAAAAATTTTATTTAAATTCCATAAATTTTACAAAAATAGGTTCATATAGATACTTTGAAGTACAAATATGTGTGATAAAAAATCAGCACATATTACAAACAATTTGAACTATTTTTGAGGTATAGAAATTAAAGTTTAAACCGAAAATCGTATTTTTCAAAATCAAACTTTTAAAATGAAAACCTGATTTTTTTTTTTCAAAATTTGTCCAAATACAAAAATAAGATATTTCACTTTTAAAGTATAGTGTGTATGGATATGATCCAATAAACATATAAGATGAAATATACTTATTTTTGACAATAAGCTCAAAATAAGTTTTGATAAGTACAAAACTTAAAACTATGAACTAGAAACATCAAATAAGTTTTTCTAAACGTTATGAAGCATCAATGTGTATGGATAAAATCCAATAAACATATAAACCAAGTAAATTTGTTTTGATGAAATCTATTCATGAAAATAAAAGATGTAATACTTTAAAGCTCAAAAACTAAAATGAAACTAAAACTATTTCTTATGAAAACAGTATATAAATTTTGTGTGTGTATATGAGCTTGAGCAATCTATAACTAATCTATCCTTTACATTTTATCTAAAATAAAAATCTTAAACAGACAAACTCTTGACTCATGTCTTGAAAATCTTCTCTTGAAAATTTCCTTCTCCATCTTGACTTGGTCCAAACATGATCCAACGAGGTAGACTCCTCTTTGAGTACTTGATGCGATCTTGAAGTGCGAGCTCTTGAATCAACACGAGCTAGTTTCAAAACTTGACTTTGAATTTTTTGTTGAAGTTAAACACTGACTAAGATCTTGATTGAAACTCTAGAACTAAATGAGCACAAGATAATTAGTACTATAACTATATGAGTTAATCATCATCAAAACTAGAGTGATGGGCCTTTGGGCCAACAACACACACACCTCCACTACATTAGCAGTTGCTTGTGCTACTCCATCTAATATACTAGAAGTTTTCCTATTTCAGTCCACCATTTCACTACACTAGCAGTTCCATGTCTAGTCAATCCAATACACTGAAAGTTTTTCTTTTTCAGTCCACCATTACACACCGACAATAATCTTTTACTCGGTCCACCTACCTTTCCATTCCGACTATTGATCTCCTGCCCGAAGGTCCTAGGGTCGACACCATCGGTTCTCCTAACCTAAAAGGTGTCTTTTCTGTGTGTGCGCTGACAGATAACATCCCCAGAGAGTGTCCAAACTTCGCTTGTGGCGGGTCAATCTCGGTGAGCCGGTTTTTATGCACCACACTAGTTAACACGCAACATGTTATCAGTTACAACCACAACCAAAAAATATTGTATTAATTAGTTTCTTTTTATATATAGAAAAGCAGTCTCCCTCTAAAAAAAAATATACATATAGAAGATCAGAGTAGAGAAACATTTATCCCTGGTACTCTACGAGTGCTCACACTAGGAAGAGGCCAAAGTGATCAAAACCTAAATATGTACTTGTGTACTGCTGCTGATTAGCCGGGATTGCATGCCAGAGAATCTACTGGTGTACTGCGGCTGATTAGTCGGGATCACATGCCGGAGATCTACTGCCATGTATTATCCTAATAAAGTACACATTTAGGTTTTGATCACTTTAACCTCAAGGACTCACAAGTCGAGCACTTTCTTTATCCTTGGCAGCCTACAAGTGCTCACACTAGGAAGAGGATAACAACATTAGCCTCACAAGACACAACATAATTTGCACACAACACACGGACATATATTTGTATTATCCCAGTAAAGAACGTAGCACACTTCTCCAACTCCGCCCCCACAAAATTTCCCTTCTCTTCTTGATCAATATAAAGGACTCAGGCCGAACCAATCCTTAACTATTTATTGACACAGCAACGTTACGATACTTTCTGCTTGCACACTTGATGGCAATACACAGAAATTTAGAGGCATCTGTTTTGTCGGACTAACTTCAAGGACACAAGTAGACATTTAGGTTTTGATCACTTTACTAACTAGCGTGTTTGGATGTAAGGAATCCGAGTGAAGTGAGGAAGTGGGGAAGTATAATTGCTCATTTTCCTATCTATCCAAACACCGGAAAAGGAAAATAAGAAACCCCCTTTTCCCTTTTTCATCTCTCTTTTACACAACCATTTTCTCACTTCCAGAGTGATACAGTTAATTTTATGGTCATGTAAATCTCATTTATAATAAGTTATAGCATAAAACAATTAATTTTTTGGTCATGTAAATCTCACTTGCATTCTAATTACAATCTATTTTTTATTTTTCTTAATTAATTTTTATTTTAATATTATTTTGCGGTCAACTTTGTGGTCAACTTTTCCATTTCCACTTTTCATTACCATCCAAACACCGGAAACGACAAAACATTTTCCAAACCACACTTCCCAACAACCATCCAAACACCAGAAAACTTACTACTCATTTCCCTTTTTCCTAAAGGAAATAAATCTTACTTCCTACTTCCTCACTTCACACCAATTCCTTAAATCCAAACAGACCCAATGTTGAATTAACTGAACAACTTCGATTGAAACTCTGGCTAACTATCGGATGGGATTCCCATACAAGACCTTGGCCAAACACTGTTTCAGTCCGATGAGATATTCATCATGACTTCGGTCTTTATCAATAGGGAAAAAAATGTTGAATTAATTAAAAAAACCTCACACGTTTCACATTGACATTGACCACTTTGTTAGGTCGCAAATTCAAATCTTTTCATCAATCTCAATAAGATTCTTTGTCTCTTTTTTTTCTTTTGTTTTTTGTTTTCCTCTGTGAATTGTCAGATTTTGTGCTCGTCTTTTATTATAAATCTTATTATTCTTCTATAAAGAATTGTTTCCCTAGCCGTTTTTCCCTTGAGTCCTCAGTTTTTTTTTTTTTAATATAGAGATATCCAAGAGGGTTTGCAATGAGTCTCAAACTAATCTCTTGCACAATTACTCTGAGACTAATCTTCTGCACACTACAGCTACTTGAGTCCTCAGTTACTCTTAGAATACTCAGATTTTCTAGGTCATGGGTCCTTTCAGACATTAACTCAAGCTCATATTTGTTATTCTCTTGTGGTGGAAATTTTCTGACATAATTGATCAGGCGATCAGCCTCACGCCACAAGCTAGAAGATATCTTGATTATCGGGTGACAATTAAAGATTTCAACACTGTAAACAGGTAGACAGAAGATTTTTACATGAAAACTCAAATTGAAAAAACTCACTGGGATGAGTGAGAAAATTCACTATAGTATCCCAAGGTTACAATGAATTCTGCGAAATATCATTATCTTTAAACTTCTTGGGTCGAGTGTGAGCTCGGGGCAAGTCGAGGCTTTCTCCTTGGACCCGCAATGGGTCAGCTGGTATGTCGAGTTTGTTATTCGCCTGAGACGCTCCTGATGCGATGGGACACGTGTCACGATCTTGACGAGGATCAAATCTGACCACTACAGATGACCCTGCTCTTTTAATTGTTAAAGTCATGGGAGGAGAATCAGAAGAGCAAAGTTGGTAGGAGCCTTTAGTACTTTTGAGTTCTCAAAATCTATGCAAGTTGAGGATCTAGTAAGAATGTGCACTGTTTTCGAATAGGTGAGATGCCATTTGCGGTACCGCAAATACCTCCTCCGAGTGGGGGAAATCCCAACTGTGGAGTTGGACCTTCGAGAGGGGAAAATCCCTTAAGCGAAATTGGGCCTTCGAAAGGGAGAAATCCCTGTAGTGGAGTGTCAGGGACGTCAGTAAGCGAGTCTCTATTGCCACCTCTAAGTGGGAAAAATCCCATCCCGGGACACGCAGACTAATATTTTCTACTTTCTGAGAGCGACCGACCCATAACCACTTGAGACTTATACGTCGAGGGGATAATTCGAAAAGAAAATCCTCGAAGATATATCATGTGTTACGAGTAGTCATGGTCCTAGGAGACCTGCAAAAAGTACTTTGAAGTGGGATGTCACCCAATGACAGATTGGATGTGTCTACTCCGAGTTGGGGTCTTAAATAAATTAAAGTGACGATCTGGTACCTCTGAGTGAGAATAACCCAGCATTGGAGACCATGTGGAGAAAATCCCACAACGGAGCTGTCTCCCGAGTGGAGAAAATCTCAGCATCGGAATATAGATGGTAGCTCCTGATGAGGGTGGTATTCCCCGCATCGAAATATAGATGGAAGGAGCCCCAACAAAGGAAAACTATCGAGGGTTTATCTGCCCGTAGGCTTACATAAGTGGAGCCCATAGACTAGTGTTTGTGCTCCGAATGGGAGAAATCATATCAGCGAAA